>CAUYQG010233107.1:0-16945 GCA_963574415.1 Tarsius wallacei | reverse complement strand
CGGCCACTGCAGCCTCAACTTGCTGGGCTCCAGCAATCCTTCTGCCTCAGCCTTCCAAGTAGCTGGAACTACAGGCACGCGCTACCACACCCGGCTAATTTTTTGATTTATTGTAGAGATGAGGGCTTGCCAAGTTGCCCAGGCGGGTTCGAACCCGCGGGCTCAGGCAATCCACTCACCTCAGCCTCCCAAGGCGCGGGATTACAGGCTGAGCCACCGAGCCTGGCTGCATCCTTGTTTCAAAGATAAATCAGTGATTAAACAAAAAATAGTGTCCCACTGTCCCTTCACTCAAATACAAAGGCTGTGTACCAATTCTTTAAAACTAAACAGACCACAAGTTTTTTCGCTTAACATTTTTATGTCAGTTTGTGATTAGATTAGAACAGTTATCAATTGCTGGTGGCATGTTTGGTTAAATGATACCGGAGTGCTCTATTAGACCATTTCCTGATGCCACTAATGCAGCCAAATACTTCTTGGAAATCATTGAGTAGGTTTCAGTAAATAGTACTCTAAGTTTTCCCCAGCTCTCTGCCAACCAATACAAGCAAGATGTAAAAAAGAAATGTGGAAGATGAATAGTAAAATTATTTGAGATCTAGTAAAGAAAGAAAAAGAAACTTGCGACTAATGTCTTTGTGCCTTGGATTAAGCCCAAGAAAGGAAGAAAAATCTGTTCTCATAATTACAATAATCTAAAAAGTACATGCTAGAATTGCTTTCTTAAATTCAGCAACACAGAGCGCTCTGAAAATAACCCAATGTTCCCCACTGTACTTCCAAAGTTGAGTCTCCCATTCTCTTAATATCTGAGGAAGAAAATTAACAAAGAAAACTGAAATTCCTCAATCAGCTGGTCAACAAAGGGCCAGGGTCTTCAGTCTGGGCTACATGCTCAGGGTTCTGCCTGAATCTGGCAGCCTTTACCTGAATGTCTGTGTCCTTCACAGGTTCAAGAGGCTCAAAGGTGGTAGCTGCACTCAGACTCTCCAACCTCTGGGAGATGTGGGAGATGTCAAGTCCCCGAGACCCAAGGAGAACTGATCTGTATGGGGATATAGAGTAGGGAGATAAAAGTAAGGGAAAAAGTAGAATTAGGACATCTAATATGCTTCATAAAACACCAGAGAGTATTTTTTACTCAAAACTTCCTATATATTGTCCAGATACTTTTATGTGGTTGTTTTATATCTTTCTATAAAGATCTATCACCTGGAATAACAGACACAACACTGCACCTGGTACAAGAGACATGTGAGTTCTGACCATGCCTACATTAGAGTGAAGGTTTTGTCCAGAATAAAATGGCAATACAATTATAGGTTAGACTGCTCCAAACACCTTATAGTAAAGAAACCCATGAAGTAGATGCTACCATTCAACTGCATTCTATAGATGGGGGAACTAAGGTACAAAGCAGTTAACAGACTTGCCCAAAGTCATAGAGCCAGGAGGAGGCAGAACCAGGTCATCCAGTTCTGGGGCACAACTCTTAACCACCATCCTACATTGACAGACTCTGTAAAGACAGAGTGAACCACAACATTGCAGAAGCTTCAGGAATAGCCTAGTACAAACTTCACTCATTAGTTGAGGAAACTAAAGCTCCAGGGCAGTCAATGAATTGCCCAAGGGCAGTAAACCAGAATCTAAGGCCAGTTCTCCATGGCTTCCCTTTAAAAGCCAAATGTCATGTCCAGCATATCTTCAAGTTCCCTCTCTGCTGCCCAGTTCGGTAATATAGGAGGTTATGTGACCAATAAACGTTTTTGAAAAGAAATGAGAATAACATAGCTGGATTTATTTCTATTCACTGGGGCAATGTAACAATGGAAGAGTTTTTTTTATTTGTTTTAAAGTCTCATTAGCATCTAGAACATTATCTAGAAAAAAGAAATTCACAGGCCAGGCATGGTGGCTCACATCTATAATCCCTGAACTTTGGAAGGCTGAGGCAGGAGGATGGCTTGAACCTCGGAATTCAAGACCAGCCTGGGCAACATAGTGAGTCGACTCTACCAAAAAAAAAAAAACTAGCCAGGCATGGTGGCACACACCTATAGTCACAATTACTCAGGAGATTGAGGAGGAAGGTTCACCTGAGCCCAGCAGGCTGAGGCTGCAGTAAGCCATGACTGTGCCACTGCACTCTAGCCTGGATGACAGAGTGAGACCCCAACTCAAAAATAAAAAACTTAAAGAAATTATATTAACTTTTAGATTGATTTTTGGATTATGATTTAGTCCCCAAAATTCAGAGTTCACCCTGATTAACTCAGAAGAAGAGCACTGGGCAGCACATATAACCCTAACACCTATCAGTATAACATCCAAGATACTTAATACTGAACTAACAGACTTACTGGAGAACAGGATTTCCTACATCTAGTTTTATTCTAATAAATACTACAACAATAGAGTATGTTCAGCCAGAGGGTTCCTCCCCGTAGACTTTTGTCTTCTCCAGGTCAACTATGATGACATCCCTGGGGCTTCCCCTTCAGGTTGCCATATCAAATAGACACTTGCCTTTCTCTTCTAACAATCCTCAGTAATTAACTCTCTAAAACAGTGGTTCTTAATCCTGGTTGCACATCAGAATTATCTCGGCAACTTTTCTCCCAATGATTCTCATTAGTCTTGGGTAAAGCCTGTAGCATGGCTATTAGTATAATGCCCGCCCGCCCTTTTTCATGAAAGTTTTACTGAGCTATTAATTCACCTATCATACAATTCACCTGTTTTCTTTTCTTTTCTTTTTTTAAGAGACAGGTCTCACTATGTTGCCCAGACTGGACTCACATTCCTGGGCTACAGCATCCCTCTTGCCTCAGTCTTACAAGTAGCTGGGACTACAGACACGAGCCACCTGACCCAGCTTTACAATTTGCCATTTGAAGTGCAAAATTCAGTGTTTTTTGGTATATTCACAAAGTTATACAACCATCATCACAAATAATTTTGAAATATTTATATCATACCAAAAAGAAACCCCTACCCATATGTAGTGATTCCCCATTTTCCCCCAAGCGTGCCCCCTATCCCCTGGCAACCACTAATCTACTTTCTGTCTCTACCGATTTGCCTATTCTGGACATTACTCATAAATGGAATCATACAATATGCAGTCTTTTATGACTTCTTTCACCTGGCATAAGCCTTCAAGGTTCATCCATATTGGAAGATGTATTAGTACTTCATTTTATTGCTGGATAGCATTCCATTGTATGGACATACCACATTTTATGCATCTATTCATCAGTTGATGGGCATTTAGGTTGTTTCCACTTTTTGCCTTTTTTTTTTGAGTCACGGTCTCACTCTGTCATCCAGGCTGGAGTACAGTGGCATGATCACAGCTCACGGTAGCCTTGATCTCCTGGGATTAGGCCATCCTTCCACCTCAGCATAATGAGTAGCTGGGACTACAGGCACGTGCCAACATACCTGTAAATTTTTTGAGGTTTTTGTAGAGACGAGGTCTTGCTATGTTGCCCAGGCTGGTCTTGAACTCCTGGACTCAAGCAATCCATCTGCCTCAGCCTCCCAAAGTGCTGGGATTACAGGCGTGAGCCATCGCGCCCGGCCTTGCCTTTTATTTTTAAAAAACTGCCATGAGCATTCCTGCACAAGTTTTTATGTGAATATATGTTTCTATTTATTTTAGGTATATACCTAGGAGTGGAAGTGCTGGGTCATATAGTAACTCTATGTTTAACCTTTTGAGAAACTACCAAGACTATTTCCCAAACCAACCACACCATTTTACATTCCAACCAGTAATGTACAAGGGTTCTATTTTTTCCCACATCCTTGTCAATGTTTGCTACTGTCTTATTTATTATATGCATCCCAGTGGGTCCCCCCTTTTTAAGTTATTATAGCAAAAAAATTAAAAATACAAAATTAAAATAGTGATCTTCCTTGTACCCATCACCTAGCTTCAACAATTTGCATGTCATAGCCAGTGCTGTTTCATCTACATCCCTACCTATTTTCTGCTCTCTATCACTGGGATTATTTTGAAGCACATCTAAGATGCTGCCCAATTTTTTCACCATTTTAAAATCTGTGTTTGTATAAATGGGATCCAAATAAGGTCTCTCCTCATGAACGACTGATAGGCCTTCTAAATCTCTTCTAATTTCAGGTTGCCCCTCCCATCTCATTTTTTTTTTCTTATTATTTCTTTGTTGAAGATTCTGGATTATTTGCTCTGTAAAGTAGTGTTACTCAAATTTTAAATGTATATGTAATGGCAAAGGTGTAGAACAGAAAAAAAATGTACATGAAAATCACCTGGGAAATGTGTTAAAATGCAAATCCTGATTCAATATGTATGGAATGGGGTATGAGAGTGTCCATTTCTAAAAGCTCATAGTGATGTTGATGCTGTTGATCCATGGACTACACTCAAAGTAGCAAAACTGCAGTTTCCTACAAAAGACCTTTTATTGACTGAATCCCCATGTCATTTCACATGCTCCTCTGTCCTCTGTATTTCCTGTAAATTCAAAGTTAGTTATAGTTAGATTACTTCATACTTTCATCAAATACTAATGTCTGGGCATCTCTATTTGGAATATCTGCAGTTTTGATCATTATTAGATCCATTTATTAGTGGTTGTAAAATGGCGGTATTGCAACTGTATATTTATTAGCTAGAATACTTCCAGTAAACTCCTTTCATCAACTATGTGATTACCCTGAATAATGAGTTGTCTCTCTAGAACTCTCCAAAGGTGACCAATGGGTTTTGTTTTAGTATCATGAACTCATAAATTTTAAATATATTTGACATATTTCCATCCATTACAATGATTATCCTCACTGATGCTCAAATCATCTCTCATCTTTGGCCAGCAAAAGACTCTTCAAGTTGGTTTTTAGTTCTTTTGACATGTCTCAAGTAGGGCTTAATAAATTCTTTGCTACCTGGTATGACAAGACATTCCATGCATCTCATACAGCCCTGCCTCAGATGCAGAATAAGCCAACTCTCCTAAGCGCCCTAGTTGTATTTATTAATAAATGGATTTGAGAGACAACTATCTGACACTAGGATTGCTTACTGCTATATTGTTTCTAGGTCTTTCAATAGTCAGAGCTAGAAATAGAGTTTTCATTTTTATTTTAGCTATTTAAGATAAATAACATGATGAGTTCATATTGATACTTTTCAATTCAAAACTAAGAATACAGGGTTTTAGGTTAACCTCATAGATTTTCCATCCATATCTCCTTTTTCCCACAACAAAAGTTCTAGTTCTCAACATCACCACATAATTACTAATGCACTTTATCCTTCACCATACATGCATCAGTCTCCACAGTGATAGCCCTTCTTCACCAACAATATGACTACTGAAGATAGATTAAAATGTTAGTTTGAGCTGTCCGTGTCTATGTGGTTGTATCATCAACTGGATAAGCATTTGGGTTCACTTGCTTTATTTTCAATTCTCAGGAGTTCCTTTTTTGAAATTTAAGTGTTTTATAACTATGTTAAATATTTACACAGTTCCAAAGTAAAATCTATTTTTTAAAAAGGTATCTGTCTTCTTTACCTTATTTCCCTTTTCTTATAGGTAATCTGTTTGTGTACCTTCTGTATTAATCATGCCTTTTTATTTCTGTATTTGATGCTTTGACATGTGGGACCTGAAGGAATTGCCCCCCAGGGTCAGCTAATTCCTAGAGAAAGCAAACAACTCCTCTGCAAGCTCATCTTTAAAATGCAAACCAATCATTCTGGAGTCCATACCCCAACCATCTCCTTTACTGGGTTTTCACAGGGTTCTCATACTCTGGGACACTATCCCTGTCCTAATCATCCCAGGATCAGGTACCAGACAACCAGAGACAGCCCAAACACTCCCCCCACTCCCAGCCAACCCTAAGTCTGCCTACACTGCCTTGCCCTCCTGCAGAAATCACAATAAAGGTCCTTTCCCATGTTTTCACTCTGCTTCCTGATCAACCCCAGTTATTTCCCCTAGTGGTATACCTAGGGTTTCTGTATCTAGGGATCGGTGAGTAAAACCTTCTTCGTTCATGAGAGCCATTTTCCTGTCTGTATGTCTTACCATAGATGATTAAAACAAATCCTGAGCTCTTTTAAAATACTTCCTTCTTTTTTATCAATAAATACATATACACATTTGTATCATCTGCTTTTATTAAACAGTTCTATGGAGATATAGTTAACATACCTGCACTATATAGGTCGCCCATTTCAAGTGTAAAATGGAGTGGTTTTTAGCATAATCAGAGTTATGCAACCATCACCACAATCAATTTTAGGGCATTTTCCATTATCTTAGGAAGAAACCCCTTACCCATCAGTGGTCAATTCCCATCATCTACTCACCTCCAACCCATGGCAACAATCAATCTACTTTCTGTCTCTATAGATTTGCCTATTCTGGACATTGTCTATAAACGGAATCTTATAATATTTAGTCTTTATGACTGGCTTCCTTCACCTAGTATAATCCTTTCAAGGTTCATTCACATTAAAGCATGTATTAGTACTTTATTCCTTTTCTTAAATGCATAATAAATGTACATAGTTTCAAGGTACATATGATAATGGAATACATTCATATAATTTGTAAAGTCAGTGTACTTAGAATATCCACCACTTAAATGTTAGTCTTTTTTCATGCTAGAACCATTCAAATTCTTCTTTTCTAGCCATTTTGAAATGTACAACACATTATTGTAAACTATAGTCATCCTACTAATTTATCTAATACTAGGTCTTATATCTTTATCAAATTGTGTATTTATACCCATTATCAACTTCTCTTCAACCGTCCCCTCCTCCCTACCCATCCCAGCCTCTGTAGATTGGTAACCACCAATCTACTCTCTTATCTGCAGGAGATCCACTTTTTTAGCTCCCACATGAGTGAAAACGTGATTATTTGTCTTTCTGTGCTTGATTTATTCTACTCAACATAAAGACCTGCATTCTATCCATGTTGTGCAAATGACAGGATTTCATTCTTTTTATAGCTAAATAATATTCCACTGTGTATATATACTACATTTTCTTTATCCATTCATCCACTGATGGGTACTTAGATTTGTTCCATATGTTGGCTATAGTAAATAGTACTGCAATAAGCATGGGACCGCAGCTGTCTTTTTGATATACTGATTTCCTTTATTTTGGTTATATACCCAATAGTGGAATTGCTGGATCATATGGTAGCTGTATTTTAGTTTTTTAAGGAACATCCATACTGTTCTCCATAACAGCTGTACAGTTTACATCCCCACAAACAGTATACAAGGGTTCTCCTTTCTTTGCATACTCACCAGCATCTGTTACTGCCTGTCTTTTTGATAAAAGTTCTTTTAACTGGGGTGAGATATCTCATTGTAGTTTTCATTTGCATTGTCAAAGATGAGTTGACTATAAATGTGTGGACCTATATCTAGGCTCTCTATTCTGTTCCATTGGCCTATATGTCTGTTTTTACTTTAGTACTATGCTGATTTGGTTACTACAGCTTTGTAGTAAATGTTACCTATTTATTCTTTATTATAATTTTGTAGAAAATCAGGTAGGATGATGCCTCCAGCTCTGTTCTTTTTGCTCAGTATTGCTTTGGCTATTTGGAGTCTTTTGTGGTTCTATATAAATTTCAATATATATATATTAAAAATTTCTGTGACGACATCTAGTTATCCAAGCATCATTTGTTGAAAAGACTATTCTTTTCACATTGAATGGTTCTGGCACCCTTGTTGAAAATTAGTTGACCACAGACACTGGGTTTAATTCTGGACTCAATTCTATTCCATCTATATATAAGTCTATCCCTAGGCCAGTACTAGGCAGTCTTGATTCCTGTGACTTTGTAATAAGTTTTGAAATTGCAAGTGTGAATCTTCCAACTTTCTTCTGCTTTTTAAAGATTGTTTTGGCTATTCTAGGTCTTTTGCATTTCCATATGGATTTTAGGATCAACTTGTCACTTTCTGCAAAAAAGTCCAGCTGAGATTTTTATAGAGACTGTGTTGAATCTATAGATTATTTTAGGGAGTATTAACATCTTAATATCAAGTCTGGATCCAGGAGCATGGGATGTCTTTCACCTACTTTCTTAGGCAAATGATACAGTACTAAACTCTTTTCTCCACCTGGCATTTTTCTTAATAATATGTCCTAGAATCACTCCATGGTAGTGTAAATTCTCATTCATTTGTGCCACTTAAAAGTACTCCACTACGTAGACATACCACATTTATTCAACCAGTCCCCTACTGATGGACATTTGAGTTGTTTTCTATTTTTGCTACTACAAATAATGCTGTAATAAGATCCTTGTACAATACAAACCTTTTTGTATTTTTGCCAGTGTATCTTTGGGACAGAATTTTAGAAGTGGTATTACTAGGACTGCTGGGTCAATTCTGCTAGCTCTTTCCAAATTATTTCCACCAGTGATATATGAGAATGTATCCAGTGTCCAAATAATTTTAATATGTACCAGGGTTGAGAACCTCAGAATTTAAAAAACAGTTATTAAAATTACTAAAAGAGAAAGGTCACCTAACTGGGAGGTGACTGCAGGAACTGTTCAGTGCATGGCTTATGCAGTGCATGATTTGTGCAGTATATATGCAGAAGCCCTGATGGGGGAGGGGAAGAAGACTGATAAAGGAGGCAGGGAATCTAGGGTAGGCATGGCTTTACAAACATAGGCTGTACCAGAAACTTTTTCTTTGCAAGGATGGAAAAATCCTTAGATGGTTCCCTGCCTTCTACCTGCCTCAATTCCCGAAAGCCAGGTGGCTTCCCATGAGCAGAAAGCTACAGAAGCTGGAGTCAATCATTCCAGTCCCAGAAGAGTAAAAGGACAAGGACTGTTCTCAGTATACATGGGGTGCAGAAAAAAACGTCAGGAGACTTGGGTTCATGTCTCACCCATTACTTATTTACTGAAAATCTTGGACATATCACTTTTCCAAGCTTCAGTTTTCTCCTCTGTTACATGTGGAAGAAAATCCCTGCTTCTTCCACCTCAGGACACCAGTCAGGAGAACACCTATGATAATCCTTGGGGAACTGAAAAGTGCCATACAAATGGAAGGAATTCTTACTAAGTTGGATTTTAATTCTGGCTTGGCTACTTACTATCTGACTTTCCTCAATTATAAAATACAGATCACACATTTGGCAGGGTTATTTTAAGAAGAAATTATATAATGCACGTGAAGTGTATGCCACAGTGCCTGACAAACAGTAAAAGCTTTAAAGAAAGTTTAGTAGTATTATCACAAGTAAAGTGATAATTTGCTGTATAACTTAGGGAAAATAAATGTTTGTATATGCTTTGCATAAACTTGGAGAAAAGTATAAAAGAATAAGCAATATTAACATTGGTTACCTTGAAGAAAAGTTAGGGAGAAAGGGTGACTACTAGCTTTATCTTTGTACACCTCTAGGTTGCTTGGTTCAGAGTTTTAATGGAAAAATCCAGTGAAGTGTCTCTGATGAGAAAAGAGGGGTATGCAATTGATGATGGACACCCAAGAAGGGTTTAACAGATATTGAGAGTATTCTCTGTCTTAACTGTAGTGTATACATGGGTATTCACCCATTTTATTACTATTTAGGCCAGGAGTCAGCAAACTTTTTCTGTAAAAGGCAGATAGCAAATATTTCAGGCTTTGCAAACCATCTGACCTCTATCAAAATGTTCAATTCTGCTACTGTAGCACAAAAGCAGCAGATAATACAAATTAGCAAGGCTTTGTTCCAATAAAACTTTAACAGGAAGTAGGCAAGATGTGGCTCATGGGCTGCAAATCCCTAATTTACACTTTTACATATGTTATGCATGCTCTTCTTTATGTGTGAAGAATTTAACAATTTAAAAAGATCAAGCCAGCCATAGTAGCTCACACCTATAATCCCCAAACTTTGGGAAGCCAAGGCAGGAGAACTGCTTGAGCCCAGGAGTTTGAGACCAGCTTGGGCAACATAGTGAGATCTTGTCTCTACAAAAAAAATCCAAAAACTACCTGGGCATGGTGGTAGGGGCCTGTAGTCCCAGCTACTCAGGAGGCTGAGGTGGAAGGATCAACTGAGACTGGGATGCCAAGGCTGCAGTGAGTCATGATCATGCCACTGCACTCCAACCTGGTCAACAAAGTAAGAATCCCAACTCAAAAATAAATAAATAAATACAAAAAGATCAAGCATACACATGCAAAAAAAAGCTATCAATTCTGTTCCTTAAAACAAAATTTCTAGCACAGTATATTTAAACAAATAAACTTAGCACAAAATAAGTCCATCTTAAATACAATCTAAACTAAAATCTTAAAGACAGAATTTTCTTTCAAAACTTATTTCATATAAGTAAATTTTTCCTATTCAGTTCGCTCTTCTGCCCTCATCCTGTATGTTCTAAAATATTCACATCACACTTTATGTCTCTGCCTATCAAGAAGATGGAAAAATACAGTCATCAGTCCTTTGGTTTCTTTTTAAGCACCTGCCCCACCCTATACCCATTCTTTCAATGTCCCAACTTCCTCCTCCCTAAAATAATTAATTTAAGGTAGAAAGAGATGAGAAAGAATGGAAATTTACAAGAAAGAGAGCATGACTGATAACTGTTACCAAGAAAACATATTCCCTTTTTGCTCTTAATAGGCTGTAAAACTGATGCAATTAAATTATAACTATAGCAACTCAGCTGACATCACGGGCCTTTTGCTCCAGCAGCATCTTTGCACACAGCACAGAGCTTGTACACTCAGGATTGGGGGTAACTGCAGGTAGCCAGGAGCAGCAGTTAAGGAGCATGCGGGGAGGGTAAGTTAGCAGAACCATCTAAAGGCTGGTTGGAGTGTGAGAGAGCAGTGCTGGGAAGCAGTTGGCAGCATTTAGCTGCAAGGCTGGAGGGTAAAAAAAAAAAAAAAAATCCCTGCCAAGGCTCCTCTG
Source organism: Tarsius wallacei (assembly GCA_963574415.1). Classification (NCBI taxonomy): domain Eukaryota; kingdom Metazoa; phylum Chordata; class Mammalia; order Primates; family Tarsiidae; genus Tarsius; species Tarsius wallacei. The sequence continues at coordinate 5,973 of CAUYQG010233107.1, read as the reverse complement.
ACTTGCCTTTATTTACCAAAGCCAACAGAACACAAACCAACTAGTTATTTTAGAAAATAACATTTTGGGAAGGCCTACAGAAGAATTTCCACAATATCCTTACAGACTCATCAGAGCAACCAAAACATTCAGCTCTTAAGGTTAGCTGGGAAAAGACTGTAGCCTTCTCTTACATTATACTCCCTCCTGTGCCATCTATTAAATACCTAGAACAAACAATGTCCCCAAACTAACACCAGCATGCGGTTCTTTTTCAAGTTCAAGGAATGAAGACTGAGGAGGTAACTGACAATTTCCCATATCTCCTGCACAGAATCTCAGTGACTTTCCAGACTCACGGAAAGTATAAATAGCAGCTATCCCATCATCCTCCCATGCCCTTCCATCATGGTTACAGGAGTTGTGCTCTGGAGTCAGCCTTGCAGGGTTTGAATGCTGACTCACCAGCTGTGTGATCTGAAGGAAATACTTGCCCTCCCTGAGCCTTTGTTGCTTAAATGTAATATGGGGATTATAGCTAACAATGGTTGTGAGGATTAAGCAAAACCTTAAATATAGCCAAGTTTGTGACATAGTAACCAGTAAACCACATTTCCTTTTTTGTTTGTTAGTTTTTCTCTAAAAGATTATCAGTAAAGCATGTTTCTCATGGAAAGCAATGTGGTTTTTCCTATCCCACACTGTAAGCTCCTTGAGAGCAAGAACCACATCTAATTTACAGTTGTACCCAAATAAAAGTTTGTGGACTCAACAGCCCAACTGATGCTGTGTGGCAGCAGTTGCTGCCAGCCCAGTCAGTCAGCACTTTTCTCTAGCTGTACTATCTTGGGCTCACCCCCTTTCCTGTTCTACAATCAGCTAGGAGGCACTGTATTTCCAAGGCCTTCAGAGGCAATGTCTGGGGTTACTGACAACAAGCAGACAGAATCACTCCTCACTTGGATGGCTTTTCATCACTGACTGCTCATCCATTTCTTTCAAGTGCTCTTAAAAACTTTGCTCATCGCTGAGTGCTCTCTGGCTTTGAAGGTAACACTTATCTGTGTGGTCCATATTTACTAATATACTTACAGAAGCCATGTATGACCCAACAGTCAGTGAGCCCAAGCAGGAACTACCATGGTCAGTTCTGCAAGATGGAGCTCTTCCACCAGTTTCCAATCCATGATCATCGCTGCCTGTGATGTGGGCTCATAACTGAGACGCAGGCAAACAAACCTAGGCTGCTGACTTGTTTATAAAACTTTTCTGACTTCCCAGGAATCTGCGACTGTCATTCACAGACTGCATTTGAATTCAAGGCAGGAAAGAAGAAACAGATCATGCCCCCAGCCACCCAGTACCAATGCTGCCTGCCTCCCAGTACTCACGCCTTGACATCTGCTGTCTCCTGGGACGTGCGTGTGAGGGTACGGGAACGCAGGCGCTCACCCGCCTGCTGGATCTCCTGTAAGTTCCGTTCCACATGGGGAAGTTCTGAGATGCCCTCAGTCTCAGCAGCAAGCTGTTCAGCTTGCTGAAGGAGTTCACCAAACCCCTCAGTATCCATTGGAGATGCAGATCCTAAATGGGGAGAAAAAAAGAAAAGAGCTAAATCAGGGAAAGATAGGCTTCAAACACTGCCTGAATCTGTTACAAGCTTCATGAAACAGTAGAACTTTCTGTAAACAGACAAGGAGACAGCTCATCAACAAGCAGGATTTGTTCCTGAACACAGCCCAAGAACAGGCCTGACAGAGAAAATGAGTCAGAATGTGAAGAAACAGATCATTTCTGTGCGTATTGACAGCCCCAAGATTGATTTCTGCCATCAGAACAAATGCAAATATATCAAGTCACAAACCAGAATCCCTGCCTCCTTCCACAGATCCAAAGCACATAAAGAAATGGAAAACACTGTAACAACCTCTAGAAGGTTTAAAGAGCAATCATCCTGCACCTCCTCTTCTTCTACCCCTCTCAGAAAACCACCACCACCCAAAAAGTGCCAGGCAATATCTAAGACCTTATCTCATGTGATCCTCCCAACTTTGTGAGGCTCCTGAGCAGAGGAAGCAACTCCTGTCCACAGAAACTCAGTTTCATGCTCAGAATACTCTCTGCTGTGATTTGGCTGAACCCAGACCAGAAGAACGTAGATCTTTTAACTAACCCAACGCTCCCCATCCCCCTGTGTTATTCTAACACACCTTCTCCTTCACTAACATAACATTCTTTTTTTACTCACGTCCACGTCTCTAATTCATACATTCTTTGGCTTTCAAGGTTACTGATGGCAGAGATCTGTGCCTGCTTGTTATATATGACATCAGGACATTAGATGTTACTAGACCTACTACATTAGAAATACCATTACTGCTAATAATTATGCTAATATAAATAGCACAGGCTTCTAGATGGTGAATATTATTAGCAAAACCATCTGTTTCTCCAACAATTGATCTAGAAAATCTCTATTAAGAATGCTGATGTTTAATGAATATTACACATTTATGAATCTTATATACACTATACCATCCTTGCATATGGTTCTTGACCAAGAGAATGTTTTTTAACTCTTATCACTATTTAAATCAACAGAAGATTTAAAAAGGTATCACCATCTTAAAAAATAATATACATTGCTACAAGGTTATGAAGAATATTACTTATTTTTAGAAAATTCTTTATACAGTAGCTCTTATTGACCATACTTTTCTTCTCTGTTTTAAACTCTATTGCACATGTGAAATCCCACTGGACTACAATTGTAGTTATAATGAAAACATAGCAGATATCTCAGCTACAAAGCACAGGTTAATGTTTAAAGGGCACTGTTATTGCCATAAATCCACAGGAGGAGAATAAAGACCTTTTAAAGTGAGCATTAAAGGACATTAACTTTAAAGGCAAGGGCACAAGGTTAAAACAAAAATAGCCCAGCTGAAGTAAACATGAATACACTTTGGTACTCTTTAACGTGTATGTGAGAGTCGGGGTCTCACTCTGTCATCCAGGCTGGAGTGCACGGCATGATCCCAACTCATCGTATCCTCGGCTGCCTGGGCTCAGGTGAGCCCTCTGCCTCAGATTCTCAAGTATCTGGGACCATAGGCACACACCACCATGCCCAGCTAATGCCCTAGTGCTGTTAGTCTCTCCTTGCCGTTTTCCCACCCAGCCTCAATTTTGCTACATTGATTGATCCAGGTCCCGCTCATGCATTCACAGTGTGGCTTCTTTTTTAATTAAAAAACAATGATAGAAACAGGGTCTTGCTTTGTTGTTCAGGCTGACCTCAAACTCCTGGGCTCAAGCAATGCTTCAACCCTGGCCTCCCAAAGTGCTGGGATTACAAGCATGAGCCACCCATGCCTGACCACTTTGGTATTCTTTATGAAGTTCCAAGCAGACTTTAATTTTTAACAAAAACTCATGTACACAGTAACTCTTAAGCTAAAGTGTCTAGAAAAGCACTGTAACATTTTACCCATGATTAGAGAAATCTTTACTCTGAGAAAATGGGGATGGGAGAACACCTAAGAAGGTATTCTCAGGGACAGAAAAAGAAACAGAACAGTATTTGGGGGAGAGAGGGTATTTTTAAACAACTGCTCCTGACTGATGGAGAAATGTTTTTCCTCAGAAACGTTCAAGACCAATGATGATCTACTGATAAGAAACATAGTCACTCATCAGAAAGAGAAAGGAAAAGCACAACACTGCCTCCTCCTTTCTTTTTTTTTTCTCCCTTTTTGTTACTCAAAGTTTTTCTAACAGAGCAAAGGAAAAGGAAATACTTCTTTCTTTCATGAGGAAAACTCTGGAAGTCTCTAAATAAAGAACTGAATGAAACAATCTAGCATTTTACTTCCATGTCAGACAACGGAAATGCTCAACTTCTCAAATGACCAGCCCAAAGACTTAGAGCAATGAATCTAAGTAGAAGTCATAAATACAAAATAAAAGGCATGACTTACTTTAACAAGGTCCAATAAATAAAGATTTTTAAAGTTAATTATATGCAGTTGTTTTGACCATGATAAAATAAAGGCTGAATCTCAAAACAACACCCTAAACTTATCATGCCTAAAACTGAGCTCTACCTTTCATCTATAAAACCTGCCCATTGGCCTTCTCAGTGTGTGGAGACTCCATTTTTCAGCAGCTCGGGTCAACACCCCTGAATGCCCTCATGACTCATGCCCCACATCCAATCAGCCAACAAGGTCTTTCAAATCTGCCTTTAAAATGCATTCAGAATCTGCCTCTCCCCACATTTCCACCTAGCCACCTCCCCACAACCTCACCTACCCGCTAGACTCCCTCAGCAGCCTCCCTCCCCGACCGCCTGGCTTCACCCTTGCTTCTTACAGTCTATTCTATCTATAGCAACCCAGCAACCAGTGATCCTTTTAAGTCAGTCAGATCACATTCCTCCTCTGCTTAAAAACCTCTGGCAGAGAGTGAAGCTTTATAGAAGGAGCCCCACCTACCCTTACCACTCAGACTCATCTCTAGCTCCATCCCTAGTCCTTTCTTGGGCTCCAGACACTGGGCCTCCTTGCTGGTCCCCAGTGGGTTGGGCACTTTCCTGCCTTAGAGCCTTGGTAGTCCCTGTTTCCTATACTGGAATGCTCCTCCCCCTTAGATACACTCATGGCTGATTGTCTACCTCTGTTTCAGCTCAACTGTCACTGTCTTTGAAGCCAACCTAGAATGCTATTTACAGTGCAAACCACCCCCATCCCCAATACTCTCCTATCTCCCTTACTGTCACCTCTGTAAGAATATAAGTTACATAAGGACAGGGTTGTGTACACTGATGTACCCCAAGCTTCTACAACAGTGCCTGGCACATAGTAGGCACTCATGTCTTGAATGAATAGGAGGGGTTTCATTCTTCTGTTGGTGGAGATTCTGTCCTTCTCAAAGGCTTCCTGCCAAATCAGTACCCACTGGTGAGCAGAAACCTGAGCAAAAACGTTCCCTTCCGACTACCAACTGATACTTAACATTTCTGAGGCTGCACAGCATAAGGCAGTGACAGTATAAATGGCATGAATTCAGATCACACTTGATCCAGACCAGTGCTTTCCCTCTAAAAACCCAGACCAAAAAAACAGTGGTATTTTAGAAGAAAGAGCCAAGTTTTCAGGTGAACAGAATTACAAACCAAAAGAATAAAAAGATACATATTAAAAAACTTTGCTATATAACTTCAGGGTAGGAGTACAGAAAAAATGAGCTTATCCCATGCCTGCAAGAAGAGAGATATGTATATAATTCCATATTTGGGAAAAACTGGAACTGTTTTGATTACTCAACCAGTGGGAATTAATATTTTTTTGAGACAGAGTCTCACTCCTTCGCCCAGGCTGGGAAATTAATTTTACAAAAAGGTTTTATTAAAGTTTCCAAATATATACTTTGATGTAGTCATCAATTCTTTAAAATGTTTCAATTTGTGGTTGATTTCATAAATTTAAGGATAATTTTTATCCCCTCCACAAAATAAAGATATTTAGCCATAAAACATAGAGGTAAAACGACTAAATTTTGACCTAAGATACTGAAAACTAATCATGAAAATAACCTCACTAGCTTTATTCAAAATGAGCTAAACTAAAATGAACTGTGAGGGAAAAAACTGAAGTTTAAGCTTTGTGTTGAGAAAATCTGGCCATGCAAACTGTACACTGGCTGCACCCTTGGGGAGCTATGGAGAAAGAAGTCACACTGATGGCCAGCGTGATGGCTCACGTCTGTAAGTGCAGCACTTTGGGAGGTCAAGGTGGAAGGACTGCTTGAGGCCAAGCGTATGAGACCAGCCTGGGCAACAAAGCAAGACCCTGTCTGTATCATTGTCTTTTAATTCTTTTTTTTTTTTTTTTTTTTTTGAGTTGGCGTCTCACTCCGTCGCCCAGACTGGAGTGCAGTGGCCACTCTCCCGGCCAACGCAGCCTTGACCTGCTGGGCTCCGGCGATCCTTCC
>CAUYQG010233102.1:0-19165 GCA_963574415.1 Tarsius wallacei | reverse complement strand
CAACCTGCGCAACAGAGTAAGACACCATCTCTACAAAAAAGAATTTTTAATTAACTGGATTTGGTGGTGCCCACCTATAGTCCTAACTTTTTTGGGAGGCTGAGGTGGAAAGATCACTTGAGCAGCGCAGTAGTTGGAGGCTACAGTGAGCTGTGATCATACCATTGCATTCGAGCCTGGGTGACAGAGCAAGACCCTGTCTCTAAAAAATAAAAAAAAAAGGATTCTGTGGTAAATTGGTAAAAACTATATAATCTGAGATATACACACACACACATGTGTATATATATAATAAATTTTATTTCATATTAATTGTGCTGTATGTATAACTCATCACTGTATCTGTTCTGTTTCATTACATTGTTGCACGTTACCTGTGGGCAGGTGCTCAGCTAGCGCCATGACATGTTCATCAGGAAAATAGACTGGAATAACAATTGAGTAGACCAGCTTTGGGAAGATATACCACTGTTTAGCTTCCCTGGGTTGAGTATTTCTTTTTTAATAAAATAAGAAAGTTGACTAAAGTACATTTGTGCTCCCTTGCAATGCTAATATTTCACAGAACAGTTCATCCTTGTTTTTTAAAGGTTCCTTGTCATTTTTAATTGTATTAATATTTTGCAGGGATCCAGTCTTCAGATTTTAGACTGATCATAGTGTCATTTTCTTTCCTTAGGCATTGAATTACCAAATTATGTTTGCGTATTTTCCATTTACTTCATGTTTTAGAAGTATCTTTTTATTTCTGTCTTAGCTGCTAAGACCCTTCATATTTATTTGAATAACTTTAATAACTTTGGTGTCATCTCTTTAGGATAGTAACTTCTCAGCATAATCTTATGTACTTAAGATAACACCAGCAATGGTTAAGTGTTTTGCCATATTTACTAGCTGAAATTAAAACTTTCCAATGCGCTGCAATTATTTTTTGTCTTTAAAAACTGGATCTTTAGCCATTGGTATTAAAAGCCGCCTTAATGAAGTCTGATTTAGACCATGAATCCTTGACTTTCAAGCATTCTTTCAGGCCTTTGTCACTGCAGCTTCTAGGACATTGAATAACGAAATTAGGCTTGCCATAACCCATTTTCAAGGTCCCCACTCTAAAAACAGCCAGTAGTTAGTGTTTAAGTGTATGGATTTGGAACTGGTAGTCATTCACGTATTTAGTGACGTGTTGGATTTTTAGAAATAGACCTTTAATTGACCTCACATGTCTTATTATCCTGTGCCTGCACCCTTCTTGCTTTCCTTTTAATTTTCCCTTGGAATTACTACTTTGATGAATTAAATTTGAGCTACCTTACAACTCTGTTATTTCCCACAAGAATCTATTCATGCTTAGTGTTTAATTTTTTATGTTTGAGCCATTGTCTACAATCTTTAATCCTTAAATTGACATTTTTAATAATTATCTTGTTTTCTCTTTGGTGTTCCTTTCCTAGATAAATTCATTTACCTAATGCCCAAGTCTCTTTTTTCTCAAGTTTTTCTTGTCTTATTATTTTTAATATTTCTGCCAGTTTACATTTCTCTTCACAGTCAGATTTTCGGTGTAATCAGATCATGTTCTGCATTACTATAGGTTAGTCATACAATAAATTCTAACATTATCTTATTGATTAACTGAATGGATAATGATAATGCATAGCACATATATCTAATTACATGTAGTAATAAAAGTGCATACATATTAATGTTTTATTACTTACCCAAGGATAAAATTTATCTTCCAGGCCGGGCTCAGTGGCTCAACCTGTAATCCCAGCACTTTGAGAGGCTGAGGCGAGTGGATTGCCTGAGCCCGCAGGTTCGAAACCAGCCTGGACAACTTGGCGAGACCTTGTCTCTACAATAAATCAAAAAAATTAGCCGGGTGTGGTAGCACCTGTAGTTCCGGCTACTTGAAAGACTGAGGAGGAAGGATCACCAGAACCCAGCAGGTCGAGATAGTGGTGGCCATGGCACTCCAGTCTGGGAAACAGAGTGAGACTCCAACTCAAAAAAAAAAAAAGAAAGAAAAGAAATACCTATCAACATTCACTGAGGGCCTGCTTGAAAACTATACTATATACTAAGGAAGTTTACATTATGGAAGGTAAATTTTTTTATTTAAGTTGGAGTCCCCCTTTGGTACCCAGGCTGGAGTGCCGTGGCACACTCACGGCTACCCCAGCATTGACCTGCTGGGCTCCGGCTATCCTTCTGCCTCTGCCTTCCAAGTAGTCAGAACTACAGGTGTGTGCTACCACGCCCAGCTCATTTCTTATTTATTGTAGAGACGAGGTCTTGCCAAGTTGCCCAGAGGCTGGTCTTGAACCCATGGGCTCAGGCAATCCACTCGCCTCGGCCTCCCAAAGTGTTGGGATTACAGGGTGAGCCACCAAGCCCGGCCAGGTGTTTCTTTATTCAAACTTTTTTTTAGTAGTAATAGCACTTTAAAAATATCCAATAGGAATGATGTTGATGATGCTTTGCAGGCATGAGTTGTATGGGAAATCTCTGTACCTTCCTTTCAGTTCTGCTGTGAACCTAAAACTGCTCTAAAATAAAAAAGTTTCAAAGTCTCAAAAGGTATACTATAAAAGCATTTTAAATCTTCCTTTATAATTGCCTTCCAATTAAACTGAGTATAATCTAAAACTTTTTTTTTTTTCAGAACAGCCTCTAAATACTTTTCTTGTTAACATTAAAGCATTTATTCAGTAATATTTTGGTATTCTGAATTAAAAAAAAAAAGCCTCTAGTATTCTTTCTCAGAATAGGATTTGCATACTGTCTTGTTTTGCTTATATTTTTATACTGCTTTCGTTTTATTTAACACCATATAGTGAAAGAACCCTAAGTTTTTTCTAATACTTTATAGCTCCAATAATACCCTTCATGGCATAGGAGAACTTAGTCAACTACAAAGTTAGAGAGAACAATCCATACAAGACTGCCCTCACTTCTGATATCAACTGAAAGTTTGGAGAGGGTTCCCCACACTACCCTCAGTTTTGATAATTTGCTACAAGGCCTTCCAAAACTATTATACTGATGACACAGTATAAAAACGATTATACTGACAATTACAGTTTATTACAGACAAGGGCCCTTTTGGCTCTCCGAGTAGCACCATGGCAGTTGGCAAGAACAGATTCCTTAAAAAAAGGCAAGAAAAAAGGAGCCAAGAAGTGGTTGATCCGTTTTCTAAAAAAAAAAAACAACAAAAGATTGGTGTTATGTGAAAGCACCTACTTTGTTCAATATAAGAAATATTGGAAAAACACTAATCACCAGGACTCAAGGAAACAAAATTGTATCTGATGGCCTCAAGGGTTGTGTGTTTCCTTTTATTTTTCTTTTAAAGACCAGTGTGATAGTAAGGAGTCATGTGTTTGAAGTGAGCCTTGCTGATCTGCAGCATGATGACATTGCATTTAAAAAATTCAGGCTGATTCCTGAGGATGTTCAGGGCCAAAACTTCCTGATTAACTTTCATGGCATGGATCTTACCTGTGACAAAATATGTTCCATGGTCAAAAAATGGCAGACCATGATTGAAGTTCATGTTGATGTCAAGACTGCTGATGGTTATTTGCTTCGTCTGTTCTTTGTTGGTTTTACTAAAAAATGCAACGATTGGACATGGAATACTTCTTATGCTCAGCACCAACAGGTCCACCAAATATGAAAGAAGATGATGGAAATCATGACTTGAGAGGTACAGACAAGTGACTAGAAAGAAGTGGTCAATAACTTGATTCCAGGCAGCATCAGAAAAGACTAGACTTGCCAGTCTGTATGATGTCTTTGTTAGAAAAGTAAAAATGCTGAAGAAGCTTGAGTTTGAAATGGGAAAACTCATGGAGCTTCGTGGTGAAGGTAGTAATTCTGGAAAAGCTACTGGGGATGAGACAGGTGCTAAAGTTGAACAAGCTGATGGATATGAATCACCAGTCCAAGAATCTGTTTAAAATTCAGACTTTTAATAGTGACAAATGAAAAGTCCTATTTGTAGGAGGGAAAAAAACAGCCAAGGGAAGAAGCACATAAGGCAGACTCTGGTAAAGTTACTAAAGGCAGAGCTTCTTTTGTTCTTTCTCCATGGGGTCGTGGATGAGATACTTTCCTACCATTGATGTGTGACAGTACTCAGGAGTGTTGCCTGCCAAGGAAAGCTCACGAGAACCCTGGTGCCCAGAGTTCTTATTGGGGCTCAGTCACAGGCTATCATGTGGTGGACCGTTTCCAGCTCTTCTGGAAACAGAACTGATACCACATGGCCCAAGCCCCCATCATAAATACTTGCTATGTTCCTCAGTGGCTAAAGCCCCCAGGCAAACAAAGACACTACTGTTAGGCATGATATTTCATAGGCCTATAGATCATCTCCCAGTAACCAAGCACAGTGCCTTCTCCTTGGATAAAATTATTTCCTTACTACACAAGGCACCATCGACAAATTTAATAGCATATTTCTGAAGATTCTAGTGCTTTACATGAGTCTATACTCCTAGCATATATGGAAGCTTTCAGAGTACATTTGCGTTGAATAAAGTGGTTAGCTTTCATTATAATTTCCTCTATTACTTCCTTTACAAATGTATCTTTCTCAGTTCATTTCTTTCTTCTGTTTACCACCTGTGTGCACTGTCCTGTACTTTCTATTTTAAATTAATTCAGTGTTGAAGAATGCTTAATAAAAGATACCTTATATTTTATGAGTTATTTTTGTCAAATAAAAACAATGTATGGCTTATTTTTTTCTCACTTTGTTTCCATATAGCATTTTAATCTACTAAACACACTCTCAGTTTGTCGAGATTAACGAAGTCTTAAAGTCTGAGGAATGTTTTCTCCATTTTCCAGGTAGAGAAACTGAGCCATAAAATTATTTCTTCAAGACCAAGTCAGGTTTAGGATTAGTTTCCCTATTCTGCCTAAATTCTGCAAATGGGGGTGCTTAGTTGCTCAAAACAAATTTCGTTATGTTCAAGCCTCAATAATTTTATGATCACAAGGTACCTGAAACAAAGGTCATTTATAGATATAGATACATAAGATGCATGTGTAAAGGGTAAGTTTTGTTGTAGATGTATTTTCTATCTCATTCAGCATTCAGCTGTAGCAAAATATATGAAATGCTACTTTTGAATAGAAATAGTTAAATTTGGACACTAACATTGCTCTTTCCTCATTATTGTTATATTCTGCACTGCTGTCTTAGGATGTCAACCATGGATTAACTGAGGTAAGTTTGGTGTAATAAAGCTCGTATTCAGAGTAAGATATACTCTGTTTTATCCTAAGTGATAAAAGAGGCAAAGTTTCCCTTTTTTGTGTGATTTTTAAAAAATGTGTATTCATGCACATTTTACACGTATCATTATTTTGAAAATCCTATATAACATTTCAGAATAATTTTCTAAAGGAAATTAAAACTTGTAGTTAACACTACACTTATATGAGATCCTTTCAACAATACTTGCTCTAGAATACTTCCTGTCCTCCTTAAGTCTTACATGTAATGTGTCCTCAGAATAATTTTTAATAACTTTTATTTTAAAATTTAACAAATGCCTACCTAATAAGGCAGAAAACATTATATATTAGAGAAGTAAAATGAGCTTCATCTTTTTAAACTAATAATGGTCATAAAATTAAACTTTCAATGTGATTATCTTCCTCACTTTATCTCATGCACCACCCTTTTGACATTTGGGCATATTATAATACTTCTTTTATGTATTATAGGTGTTAGATTTTGCTTTGCTTTGCTCTCTTTGGTATGCTTTTCCCAGTACTTGAACCAATACAGCATTTTGAGTTAGCTTTAAATTATAGGTCTGATGTTTGCTTTCTCATTCTCAAATAGAAGTAACACATAAAATTATGAAAATACAGAGTTCTGAAGCCAGATGGGACTTTAGAAATATCTAAATCTTTTTGTGTTTCAAAGAAGTAAAATGATTTTCTGTGATAGTAGTTAGCTAGTGCCACAAATATAGCATAGTGGTAAACCTTGTCACATGAAAAATATTGAAGAGTGATAATTTGCTGTAAGATGCATATAATTCAGTATATTGTCTTACATATTGAGAAGAAAGAGTTGATAGTGATTGGGCAATATTAGATTAATTTGGTTTTGGGTAGCCATAGTTAAGAGAGACTTAGAAAAATTGAAATACATTCAAGAGAAGGCAGAGAGTTGGAAACCATATTATTTTCAGATGGCCAGAAAAACTGGGAATGTTTAGCATGGAAAACATACAGTTTAGGGAGAGCATGATCAAATCTTGAAATATTTATATTATATATACTTTCCTGCAGGAGCACAACAAGACTAAATGATGAAGAAGTGGTTGTCTTACGGTATATTAATTCTTCATTGAAAGTCTTATAGCAGAGGCTGTGTCAGGGCAGACACAGAAATGTTGCATTGTTGGGTAGATGGTAGGAATAGATCCTTCTCTAGCCTCCAACTGCAAGCATGTGTGATTGGCAATTCATGACTCTTTGTATTTTAGTGTACTGTTAAAATACTTAGCAACCAATCACTACATTATCTGCTGTCATATACAATTGTTTATAAGGTATTTAATGTCTGATAATGGTAATAATAGATTAGTTCCAACTTTAAAGGCTAACAATAATAACACTAATAGTGCTTATTTTGTATGTAAGTGAATGAATAGATTTTTGGACTCAGTGATTTTGGCACTCTAATGACATGATACTCCGTAAATACCTGTTAAATGAAGGAATAGGCAGATTACTTATCATTGGCCTCAGTTGCTAGAGTTGCCCTAACATGTAAGAACTAGCTACTGTATTTAACATAGGATCGGTTTTAGAATAAATTTGCAACCCCATTCACAGAACCTTGGAGTTAATATATGCTAAGAAAAAGATACTTGTGGTATATAATTTTATGGTCTCTTGGGTGTACAATTTCTTCCTAAAATTGGGAATTAGGTTTATTCTAATGCTTTATCTAATTATTAGTGGCTATTTTCAGAAATAAGCAACATATTTTATTTATAATTCCTTAACCACACAAGTGAATAAACCTAGACTGTAATCAACTTATCAAAAAATGACAGCAGCCACAATAAATATAATACAAGTCAACTTGTATAATAAGTTAATTTTTTATTTCCAGTTGGCAGATATCCCTGTTACAATCTGCACATACCCATTTGTATTTGATGCCCAAGCAAAAACTACTCTGCTACAAACAGATGCAGTCTTACAGATGCAGGTAAAATATTGTATAATACTATCTGATTTGAGAGTGTTTGTAATTTTTTTTATAGTTTTTTTTTTATAAAGCAAAATTTGAAATTTATCTATAATCAAGGTACCCAAAGTACCCTGGATGGCTATAAAGACTGCTGCATGAGGGCTGCTTATAAAAAAAGGACTGCAGTAAAAATGGAATAATTTAACCTTTAATCATTTTATATTTTAAGAATTGGCTTAAGCTTCTTTCATTACAGAAATATACAACCTTTATAAATAGTTTTATTAGTTTTCTTGATAAGATATTAGTTTATTTCAAAAACATGTTTCATTATGTATTTCCTACTTATATCCTTGGAAAAAATGGGAGTCAGTAGAGGTGAGATGATGTTAAAGTGGGAAGTGTATGATCTCTCATTAGGAGAAGGGTATGAAATTTCCTTGAAGAAAGTTTTAGTAATATTTTCCTGGAGTTGGTCAACATTATCTTTACTTCTCTGTCTTCTCCCCTTCATATCTTTCTGGCCCCTCCCCTCCATTTTATGTTGAACGTTCTTTAATTTCTAATGAGGATTTTTAAAACTACTTCATATTATGACTTTAAAGGGTCACAGTAAGTTTGCTTTATCATATGAACCTATAAATAAGATTTTGAGCTTCATCCTCAGAGGTAAACTATGTGAGAACACAGACTAAGAAGTGTGAAAGGATGAAAGAAGCCCTTGAACATTTAGTAATCTGAGAATACCGAAAAAATTAAAAACCTCCAAATATTGATAACCAATTTTCATTATGTTCAAATAAGTGCATTTGGTATTCTAAATTCCTCCAAATATTTTAATAATAAACATTTGGGGGAACTTTAGAGATGTGCTTATTTCCATTTTCACCAACAGAATAAATTAATATTTTTGTAGAATTTTGTACTAACACTTAGTGAACCAGGATTTTGGAGGCATTTGCTGAAGCATTAAGTGAATAATGTGGTGCCTTTATTTTTTTTATTTACTTTTATTTTTCTTTATTTCTTTATTTTTGAGTTGGAGTCTCACTCTGTCACGCAAGCTGGAGTACAGTGGCACACTCACGGCCACCCCAGTGTCAACCTGCTGGACTCTGGTGATCCTTCCGCCTTCCAAGCAGCCAGAACTACAGACATGTGCTACCACGCCCAGCTAATTTTTGATTTGTTGTATAGACGAGGTCTCGCCAAGTTAGGCAATCCACTTGCCTCGGCCTCCCAAAGTGCTGGGACTACAGTTTGAGCCACTGGGCCTGGCCTTTATTTTTTCTGAGTTGGAGTCTCTCTGTCACCCAGACTGGAGTGCAGTGGCATGCTCATGGCTACCGCAGCCTCAACCTGCTGGGCTCAGGCGATCCTTCTGCCTCAGCCTTCCAAGTAACTGGAACTATAGGCATGTGCTACCATATCCAGCTCATTTTTTGATTTACTGTAGAGATGAGGTCTCGCCAAGTTGCCCAGGCTGGTATTGAACCTGTGGACTCAGGCAATCCTCTCACCTCAGCCTCCCAAAGTGCTGGGATTATAGATGTGAACCACCACGCCTGGCCTAACTTGGTGCTTTTAATATGGAATATTCCATTTTAGAACAATAACACAGGGAAAACCATAAGAAAAGAACAAAAACTTGAAATGGTAAAAGCCAAATACTTGGTTTGTGAGTACATATGGTGATCACTCTACTAGATGAGTTTCTATAATAGTTACTTAGCCAAATTGTTGCTCATTCTGTTTAAAAATTTGTTTCGTGCTGTTTTCTTTTTCTTCTCACCCTCTATCCCTAACCTCCGGTTACTGTTTTTTAGAAAAAAAAAAAAAAAAAGTGCTCTGATTTATCAGTACTACAGTTCTGTGCTTAGTTAATTATTTAATTTAGTGATATTGTGAGTTATACATTATTTAAAAATTCAAAAGGGTGTTTTTAATGCTGTGTTTATTAAGTTTTTAATGCTGTACTCATTACTACATTAGGTGCTATGTGAGTTCAGTAGGATAGGAATTATTACAGGAATTACTATAGGAATTATAGTATGCCCATAACGAATAGATAGATTCTAGCTTATCCAGCCACAGTAGCTCCCTTGTAGCATTGCTGTTAAAATTTTAATCTTTTGTTTTCTAGATGGCTATCGATCAGGCCCACAGACAGAACGTCTCCTCTCTTTTTCTCCCAGTGATTGAATCTGTGAATCCCTGCTTAATTCTAGTGGTGCGTAGAGAAAATATTGTAGGAGATGCAATGGAAGTCCTTAGGAAAACAAAGAACATAGATTACAAAAAGCCACTCAAGGTAACTTGATGTTTTCTGTTGTTTAATTGAGACTTTTTATTCAGAAGCTATGTTTAATGTTTTCCTGTTTGTTTTTAGTGAATCTTTGAAACTTAATAAATACAATTATACACTTAAACTTTTAATTATTGAGAATTTACTAATAATAAATAGCCATATAGGGTTTCCATATCTTCATTTCTTTATAATTTATTCAGTGTTTGCATCTTGCTGTTTTAGGTTATATTTGTTGGAGAAGATGCTGTTGATGCAGGAGGGGTTCGCAAAGAATTTTTCTTGCTCATCATGAGGGAATTGTTGGATCCTAAATATGGCATGTTTAGGTATTATGAAGATTCCAGGCTCATTTGGTTTTCTGATAAGGTAAAATGTCCAACTATCTAAATTACCTCTGTGTGTGCACCTATCTTTGTTTACCTATACATATCAAGTCAACTTAGTAAATAAGGAGTTATTATTGGATTCCTAGCATATTTTGTTCAGAGATCTGCTTTATTTCTATTTGAAAAATTAAAAACTTTGTACTTGAAGCCTCCAAAACACATTAATGTTTAATTACCACACATTTCAGTTTAACAAAATAAATTAAGGCATGCCCTTCCTGAAAATAATGTTGACTATTCCTTCTGCTGATTTCATTTGGGGGATTGAATAATAATCACCAGATTAACTTTTTTTCTGGAAAAAATTATCATTAGGGATCATTAATTTCTCTACCTTATGCTTTTGGGCAGGATCAGCAAACTATATAGTGTATCAGCCAAAGTCTTCCTATCACTTATTTTTGTAGATAAAGTCATACCCACTCATTTACCTCTTGTTCATGGCTGCTTTTGAACTATAAGAGCAGAGGCAGAGTTGAGTAGTTATAACAGAGACTGTATGGCCAAGAAAGCCTAAAATATTTACCATCTAGCTCTTTACAGAAAAAGTTTGCTGACTCCTGATTTGGAGATTATATGTGAAATAGATGATTCGGTTTGAGAAGCTCTGAATTGAAAGAAATTTGAATAGACTATCTGTTGGTTATAAAAACCTTGATGTATTTAAGTATTCTACCTGGAAGTTGGCTGTTTTGTATGATATGAGCAGTCATTCATGTTCAGTGCCTAAACTCAATTCATTAGGGGTTGCAAAATGATACTACTCCAGTTCTAATATTTTTTTATTAGCTTGGATTTTTTTTTTTTTCCTTTTTTTGTCAAAGTCTCCTTGTGTCACCCAGACTGGAGTGCAGTGGCATGCTCACAGCTCTCCTCATCCTCTACCTCCAAGGCTCAGGCAATCCTTCTACCTCAGTCTCCGGAATAACTGGGACTACAGGCACATGCAACCACACCCCACTAATTTTTTGATATTTTGTAGAAACAAGGTCTTGCTATGTTTCCTAGGCTGGTCTTGAACTCCCGGGCTCAAGCAATTCTCTTCCCTCAGCATCCCAAGGTTCTAGGATTACAGTTGTGAGCCAAGACGGCTGGCCTTAACTTGGATACTTCTGTATAGAAAAACATCTCCATACTATTTGATTCCTTAGCGGTACAGTAGAAAAGGATTCTATTTAGTTGCCAACTTTTCACAAGAAAAATGAGTTTATTAGCATCTTCTAGTGGTAACAATTTGTTTTTTGGTTTTGTTTTCAAGTATCGTTATATATTTATGGATTTAAACATTATTCAATGGTTTTTTGGCAGTTATTATCTTTGGTGCTTGTATTGTCCCATCTTTGTCCAGGGAGAGCTTGTCGGGTGGGTACCTGAGTCCTTTTGAAACAACCTTAGAACTCTTTGATAACTCTTTGCTACCTGGTATACTACAAAATGTACCAGACTTAGGCTGGGTGCAGTAGCTCACGCCTATAATTTCAGCACTTTGGGAGGCTGAGGCAGGAAGATTGGTTGAGGCCAGGAGTTCAAGACCAGGCTGAGCAACATGAGACCCCCATCTTTTTTTTTTTTTTTAAATACTTTTTAGAAAATTTCAGACATATATTTACTGCCTGAAATACCAACATTACTACCAATATTATGATTACTGAAATTTTTAAAAATTGTTTTGTAGTTCTTTTTGTCCTTAGGGTATACCCTAATAGAAATAGATAACCAAATTATAATGTTCTGATATCACTTGAAATTGTTATACTCTAGTATTCAGTTGGTTATACCAACAACTGACACTTAAGTTTACTTGTTTTTTATTTTTAGGAATTATTGTTACTTGTCTAAATTTAATTTAGATTTATAATAATATAAAATACTTATATAGTTCCAAAGTTAAATCTACAAAATATGATATATTAAAAGAAGTCTAGTTCCACCTTATTTTCTCTCTCCTCCTATAAGTGATCTTTTAAAAATAAATTTTGTGGGCTGTCTTTAAAAAAAAAAGATATAAGTAGATAGCACTGGATTACAAAGTAAATCCTCTGTTTTGACTATGGTTGTGTAAGCTATTATAATTGGAGAAAACTGAGTGAAGAGTACATGGGAATTCTTACACTATTTGTATAATTTGTGAGGCTTTAAATGTATTTTTATTTATTTATTTATTTATTTGAGTCTGAGTCTCACTCTGTCGCCCAGGCTGGAGTGCAGTGGCTCACGGTCACGGCCAACCCAGCGTCGACCTACTGGACTCTGGCAATCCTTCTGCCTCAGCCTTCCAAATAGCCGGAACTATAGGTGCATGCTACCGTGCCCAGCTAATTTTTTTGATATAATGTAGAGATGAGGTCTCACCAAATTGCCCAGGCTAGTCTTGAACCCCTGGGCTCAGGCAGTCCTCTTCTTAGCCTCCCGAAGTGCTGGGATTACAGGCTTGAGCTACCACGCCTGGCCTAAAAATACTTTAGATAAGAATTTTTTTTTTTTTTTTTTTTTTGAGTTAGTGTCTCACTCCATCGCCTAGGCTGGAATGCAGTGGCATTCTCATGGCCACCCCGGCGTTAACCTGCTGGGCTCCGGTGATCCTTCCGCCTCAGCCTTCCAAGTAGCCAGAACTACAGGCACGTGCTACCACACCTGGCTAATTTTTTATTTTTGTTTTTTATTGTAGAGACACGGTCTTGCCAAGTTGCCTAGGCTGGTCTTGAACCCACGGGCTCAGGCAGTTCACTCACCTCGGCCTTCCAAAGTGCTGGGATTACAGGCTTGACCCATCTAGCCTGGCCAGAATTTTTTTTAAACTGTAGTATACTATACATATTTTTTCCTTCATCAAGAAAGGGTATTTTATTTTAGGTGAGAAATTGGAGCATGTTTGCATATTGTGATTAATTACTGAGAAAGTGAAGAATCAATAATGTAGGAGAGGGAACAGTTTCAGAAGTGGGGTCCTTAAGTTGTGTAGAAAGAATGAGGTTTAGTGCACTAGTGGATAATTTACTGTGGACAAAGATACATAATATCAAGAGGGAAAGCCAAGTAGGTATGTAAATACAAA
This sequence comes from Tarsius wallacei, assembly GCA_963574415.1. Lineage (NCBI taxonomy): Eukaryota > Metazoa > Chordata > Mammalia > Primates > Tarsiidae > Tarsius > Tarsius wallacei. The sequence goes on along the minus strand of CAUYQG010233102.1, from coordinate 6,185 downwards.
TCACTTGACAGATTTGATGGTAGGAGGTTGTGAAAGTTCTTTTAAAATTATTTCTGTTTTATGAAATAAGATGCGAGGTCATTTGCAGAGTGTTAGAATGGGGGAAGGGTATGGGAGTTTTGAGGAGAAAGAGGTTATGAAGTTGTCACTTTGAGGAATGGGAAAATATGTTGACCAGGAAAGCAATGAAGGCCCACTTGAAACTTATGTTCATGAATTTAAAATGAGACTGGTTTACATAGTTGTGTTTTTTCTCTTTAGTCACATTTAGCTACTTGGGTAGAAGTAAGGACAGGGCCAGTTGATTTTAACAGTTGATTTTAACCAGGTTATGGTTTTAGCAAATGAGTATAATACAGTAAGGAGTAAAGATCAAGGGAGTGATTATTTTGATGAATTATGGAATTTAAGCTTTGTGAGAATTTGGTTTTGACATTATAGAAATAAATAAGTGGTCAGAGGATTGTTGTTGATGGAGATGGTTTGGAGATAATGGAAATAAATTAGTAGTCAGTAGATTGTAGTTGATGATGGAATTGAATTGTAATGTCAGTTAGGGTTAGGGGAACTGAGATACTAAGTCAGGGATGATGGTCAAATAGGAAGTGCTTGATATTGAGATTTGAAGGGTTTCAGTTGAATGTAAGATATAACCATGGGAATGGATGTTTGAGGTGTGGTAGAGGACAAGATTGTTAGAAATAAACTGGTCCAGGAACTGAGAGGCTAGTGTTGGATGCATTTTTTGCCTGGATGTTGAAGTCATCAAAAACAATGTCAGGAGTAGTAGTAGAGAAAGGAAGTGTAAGATAGTGCCAATGACAGAATTGTGGAAGGTCTTTAGACAGCTAGACAAGGAGCAGTAGCAGAGAATGTAGTCAGTTGGCCTGTGTTTCAGAGAAGATGAGATTTTAGGAAGGCAAGGAGAAGGAGGTCTAGAAGCACTGAGAAAGAGCAAGGAGGCCTACTTTATCTCTAGGTTCAATCATATGAGGGGTTGGAAGAGAAAAAAGACACCATTTGTGAGTGCTTCAGGGGAAATGATGTCCTCAGAAGATAGCCTTGTTCACTTGGAACAAAAAGGCGAAAGACAGTTTGGAGAAATTTAGGATATATGCGTTTTCCAAATGATAGATTGTGAGTTCCAGAGCAAACAGGGAAAGTATTTGGTGGAACAAGGACAGTCAAGAAACTGTGTTAGATTTTAGGGCATCTACAGTGCCATGTGGATATGTGATTAGGGATAACCTGTGAGTTTTGAGGCTTTGTATATTGATAAGTAAACAGGTACATTAGACATGATAGAATAGTCCTAATGACCTCTTAGGTAGGTGGACAATCTGCTCAAATCCTAGCCTTTTTCCTGGCACTAGTTTGTTAAGGAAGTTTGTAGTGGTATTGCAGGTAGAATTTGAGAGAACATATGGGGTGGCGGCCTGTCCTGCTGGAAACACAAAGAGTTCTGTGGCCCCTTAGTCAGTTCTGCAAAGACGTAATGTTTGGAGACCAAGTGGGAGCGGAGGGAGCAGTTGTAACAAGCTTTGTCTTGAATCTCTGTGGAACCTTTTCAGTTATATCCCAACTTGCCAGTGAGAGCCCCTTAGAGTGTCTCCGCGTTTATGTACTTTTGACATATCCCCATTATTCTTCAAGTATCTCCTTACATTTGGTAAAGTAAATATTCCAGGTTCATCTTGTGTTTTCTCTACCCCAGCATTTACTGTTGTTCATAAAGCCCTGTCTTCTTTAAGTAGAAAATGATACTTAGAAATCAAGTTCTGGCCGGGCTTGGTGGCTCAGCCTGTAATCCCAGGCCGAGGCAAATGGATTGCCTGAGTCCGCAGGTTCAAGACCAGCCTGGGCAACTTGGTGAGATCTCGTCTCTACAATAAAATAAAAAATAGCTGGGCATGGTAGCACATGTCTGTAGTTCCAGCTACTCGGAGGGCTGAGGCGGAAGGATCACTGGAGCCCAGAAGGTCAGTGCTGGGGTGGCCATGAGCATGCATGCCACTGCACTCCAGCCTGGGCAGAAAAGAAAAGAAATCATGTTCTGGATGCTAAGTGTACTACTCCTTGCTTTCAGAGAGTCACTGCTTCTTCTAAGTTCTTTCAACAGACAGAACTAAGAACTATATATGGATACACACGTGCACACTTAGACATATAGACATTTATACGTAGACACATAGGCATAGACATAGATGTATGACCATGAGATCAGACTGATACCTGTAATTCTATCTAGACACCAAGGAATTTACTCTGGCCTTCTCCCTCTCCATATTATGTGTATAATTTTTATCACTAACGAGAAACCTTACTGCCATCATCTTCAGGGCATTTACTCAGTCTCCCCTATATGTAACAATCTTTAGTCTGTATTTGTCAACCAAAAGTACTTGTACTTGCTCTTAGATAGCTTTGTTCCTGCCTCTTTATTTTGTTTTTGTCATAACTTATGCTTTTATACATTGTATGCCTATTAACATAGATTTATATTATTTTATGCATTTTTCTTTTAACTACATAGGGGAAAAAGAAGAATAACAAACCGAAATACATTTTTACCACAACTCTATTTCTTTATATGGCTTTGTGAAGCACTTTTTTTACAGCATTTCTTATAGGGAAATTTCAGTAGCAACCAACTCCCTTAGTTGTTTATCTGAGAATGACTTAATTTCTCCTTATTTTTGAAGGATAATTTTCTTGAATATAGAAGTTCTTGATTAACAGTTTTTTCTTTCAGTCCTTTAAATATGCCATCCTGACATTCATAATTTCTAATGAGAAATCAGCTGTTAATCTCATTGAGGAGCACTAGTATGTCCCTCAGTGGGCAGTGAAAAGTTGCTTTTCTCTTTGTAATTGGCTTTTGGCACTTTGATTACAGTGTGTCTTGAAAGGGTTAGTGGGCTGGTGCTGTGGGAATAATGAAAGATTGCAACCAAGTGAGAAAGTAGAAAAGTAGAATTTTATTATTCACCTTTCACAGATTGGAAAGGGGGCCGACACTCAGAGGCAAGTGTGGCATCGAGTGGCCAAGAGAGTTAGGGGTGGTGTGTGTGTGTGTGTGTATTTTTTTTTTTTTGAGTTGGAGTCTCACTCTGTCGCCCAGGCTGGAGGTCTGTGGCACACTCACGGCCATCCCAGTGTTGACCTGCTGGGCTCCGGCGATCCTTCTGCCTCAGCTTTCCAAGTAGCCAGAGCTATAGGCGCACGCTACCATTCTTGGTTAATTTTCTTTTTAAATTTATTGTAGAGATGAGGTCTCACCAAGTTGCCCGGGCTGGTCTCGAACCTGCAGGCTCAGGCTATCCACTTACCTTGGCCTCCCAAAGTGCTGGAATTACAGGTTGAGCCACCTAGCCCGGCTGGGTTAAGTGTATTTAAGAGCCTTTGGGGAAGGGGGTTTGGACCCAGAGAAGTGTCAGGGCTTACAGGTCTTTGATGTTGATTGTAGTCACATGAGTCTTAGATCTTGCGGTCACCAGACATTAGCTTCTCATATCCTCATGTGCTGGGCTAGATGGGAGGAGACAAGGGGAAGGGGTTTTCCTGTAAGAGCCTTTGTCAGACATTTGCAGTCCACAAACTTCTTGACCAAAAGGTGGTCCATTATCGTTTCTGTGGCTCTGTCCTTGTCTTGCATCTGATGGAGATTGCCAAGGGGGTGGAGTAGGCTGCTGTTACTCCATGCAGTAGAATGTCTGAACATTTCCTAAAACCTGCCTATTGGAAATATATCCATTTATGTCTTTTCTTTTTCATATTTTTTCTTTGTTTTCTAAATTTTTTATGTGTACTTTTTAAATCAGAAAAAAAATGTTGTAGTAATCATTCTACCCGTTAATGTTGAATGGCATGGCTATGCTTATATTTATGGGGAAGAAAATTGTTAAGTGCTAGATTCAAAATGTGTCACTCAAAGCACAAATGGCTATGCTGAGGCAAAATGGGAACTAAGTTTATTCTAAGTTTCTCAGGGTCCCTCTCATGTCTCAGTATGGATTTCTTTGTGTTCATCCTGCTAGGAGTTGGTTAAACTTTTTGGATATGTAGATTTATGACTTTTATCAAATTTGGCAAGTTTTTGACTATTTCTTCAAAGTAAAGTTTAAAATTTCTTCAAAATGTACTTTAATGTACTTTTCAGCTCCAGAATTATTTGATTTATTTTCATAATCTCTATCTCTTTTTTGATCTTCTGTATTTGGTGAGACATTGCTATTCTGGTTTTCTTTAGTTCTTAGTCCATGGTTTCCTTTGGCTTTTTGAGCATTTGTAAGATGGTTGATTTAAAATGCTTGTCTAGTAAGATGTCTTGAGTTTTCTCAAGGTATTTTATGGATTAATTTCTCTTTTTCTTGTGAATAAACCATAGCTTCTTGTTTCTTTTCATGCCTTACAAATTCTTACTGAATACTAGACCTTGAATATTATAATGTGTCTACTGTGGAAATCAGATTCTCCTCTCTCCCCATGGTTTGTTGTTGCTTGCTGTGGGTTCCTGTTATTTGTTTGGTGACTTTTTTAAGCCATTGTGTTTCAGTGACTTTTCTCAATCATTTTTGTAAAGTCTATATGTGATTTGACAGAGATTTCAACAGAGATTTCCTTAAACACCATGAGCCAAAAGAAAAGAAAAAGAAAAAAACTTTCCCATGTATTCCTTCAGTGCTTACCCAATTTGTATATATGTTTTGCTTAGCTGACATTTCCTGCTTGCACAATGTCTAAAGATCAGCCGAAGTTGAGAGCTTAGGGTCTTCTCAGATCTGGTCTGAGCATTTGCCTAGCTTTGGGCATGTGCCTGACCTACTAAGTTCCCCACTGTATACACGAGCATTTCAAAGCCCTACTTCTACCAAATGTCTCCTTCTCCAGCCTCTTCTTCCCAGTGTGTCTGTTGCTAGCTCTGACTGTTATTCTGGGTGGTTGGTTTATAGGTGCTTATTTCTTTTCTTTTTCATATTTTTTTCTTTGTTTTCCAAATTTTTTATGTGTACTTTTTAAATCAGAAAAAAATGTTGTAGTAATCATTCTACCTGTTAATGTTGAAAGACATGGCTATGCTTATATTTATGGGGAAAATAAATTGTGACATCATATGTATACTCTGATCTCAGCTAGATATTAATTTTTTAAGTCTGAGAAATACATTGGATTGAAATTTGCAAAAATATAAACAGTGATGTTATTCCAGGGAGAAAATAAGAAGATGTATTTTTCTTCTTATTATTCATTATTTTTTTCCTGTGTTCTCAAAATTTTATACTATATGTTTTTGTAATCAGAAAAAATTTAAAGTTTTAACTTATAGGACATGTCTTTTTCTTCCTTATATTTTTAGACATTTGAAGACAGTGATTTGTTCCATTTAATTGGTGTTATTTGTGGATTAGCAATTTATAATTTTACTATTGTGGACCTCCATTTTCCTTTGGCTTTATATAAGAAACTGCTGAAAAAAAAGCCATCCTTGGATGATTTGAAAGAACTAATGCCTGATGTTGGGAGGTTAGTTGTAAAAAGTGTCAAAGGGTAGGGCTTGGGAAATAAAAATGGGTACTGTGCAGAAAGCTTTCCTTCTAGGAACAATTGTATTTTGTTGTTTCTATTAAATTTCTAAAATAAATGCCTTCTAGCCAGGCGCGGTGGCTCACGCCTGTAATCCCAGCACTTTGGGAGGTGGAGGCGAGAGGATTGCCTGAGCCCAGGGATTTGAGACCAGCCTGGGCAACATGGCGAGACCTCATCTCTACAATAAATCAAAAAAATTAGCCGGGTGTGGTGGCTCATGCCTGTGGTTCCAGCTACTTGGAAGGCTGAGGCGGAAGGATCACCTGAGCCCAGCAGGTCGAGGCTGTGGTAACTGTGAGCATGCCACTGCACTCCCGCCTGGGCAACAGAGTGAAACTCCAACTCAAAAAAAAAAAAAAAGAAAAAAAAACAACCACCTTCTAATACAGGAAAATCCATCATGAGTTACAAACCAAAATTTTCTACTAAAAAACTAACATTTGAGTTGTAAGTTAAAATTTTAGTGGTTTAATATTACTCTGCAAATATCATGTAATAAATTTAGGAAAGTAATGTTTACCGTGAATGTTCAAGTGATTTATTTGGACTTCTTGTCCCCTTTATTCCTATTTTGAATATGCAAAATTTATTTTTATTTA
>CAUYQG010233101.1:0-36013 GCA_963574415.1 Tarsius wallacei | reverse complement strand
GGCAGTGGCTGAGCTGTGATTCAAACACATTGTACTTACGGTAAATACTGGTTGAAAGAACTGAAACCATTTACAGCTGAAGAGTCCTGGTCATGATCTTCCAGTGCTGTAGGCTGGTCCTATCAAAGGCCAGTCCATGTGCTCTCTGCTGCTTTGAAGGGTAAAGCCACCTCGAAAGGGTGGGAATCACGGTGAGGTAGATTTGACCCAACACGTAAAGAGATTTTCACTGGGTGAGTCCAGCCTGGCTGCCCTATGGAGAGAGTTCCCTGAAAATGTTTATGCCGAGTTGTTTCCTTCAGAATGCTTATTATAATTTGTAATTATTTTATGTATTCATTAACTGGCTTTTTGCCTGTGTTTTCCACTAGATTCTGAGTCTCAAAAGGACAAAGACCATTTATGCTCATTTCACATGGTGTCCTCAAAGTTTATAAGCCTGGCATATTTGTTGAGTTAATAAATAGATACTGAAAATTGTTTACTTTGATGTTATTGTTACTAAAAAAAAAAATGTTGTGTCAACTGAATAGCATGAATCCAGGGCTAAGTACTTGTACTTTGAGTTCTTTTTACACATAATTTTTAAATATTGTAAACTATTTTTTTATAACACATATGAGAAATTTTTTTAATTTTCTGTATAACAGAGTAAAGCAATAAATTCAATTTAAAATGAGAAAAAAATAAATAAGTAGATGCTGAGACTGGTTAGGACCTGGATCTCAACACCTCTAGAAGGAATTCTAATTCCATCAGTCCTCCAGCTTGGGGGAAAAATGCCACTTGATGTTCCTAAACTATCAACTTTCCTCTTCCTAAGATGCGGCCACTCTGGCATGAGGCATCCTGACACCATCTGTGGCATGAGGCATCCTGACACCATCTGTGGCATCAGCCTCTTCTCCAGTAAAGACTCCTGGGAAATAATTTTTTTTTTAAGCTGGGCACAGTGGCTCACACCTATAATCCCAGCACTTTGGGAGCCTAAGGTGGGAGGATTTCTTGAGCTCAGGAGTTCAAAGCTGCCTTGTTCAGCATAACAAGACCCCATCTCTACAAAAAATAATAATTTTTTTAAAAAAGACTCCTGGGCTCCATCTGGGGAAGATACTCTAGCTTCAAGATTCATTCAATGGCCTGGTATGGTGGCTCACACCTATAATCCCAGCACTTTGGGAGGCCGAGGAGGGCAAATTGCTTGAACCCAGGCATTCAGGACCAGCCTGGGCAACATAACTAAGCCTTGTCTCTACCAAAAAAAAAAAAAAAATCAAAAAATTAGCTGGATGTGGTAGTGAGCATCTGTAGTCCCAGCTACTGGGGATGCAGAGGTGGAAGGATCATCTGAGCCCGAAAGGTTGGGTCTATTGTGAGTTGAGATTGTGCCTCTGCACTCCAGCCTGGGCAATAGAGTGAGACCCCAATGCAAAACAAAAAAAAGAACAAAGCCTTACTCATTGACAAGGGCTAGAGAAATGTGCCCAGCTTCTTCTTGCTGTTTCTCTTCTAAAACTAGGATTCCTAGGAGGAAACACCGAAGGTAATCTAAAGGCTTATTCTTGAAAACGCTCTTGAACCAGTGTCACTATGCTGCCTCCACCCAGGACACCAAAAAATATGTATGAGTCATACCTTAGGATTGGGTGCAAGCCTCATAATTTCAGGTGTTAAATGTAAATCTGATTTCTTTCCTACCTGAAGCACTTGTGAAGCAATTAGCAAGACTCCTACAAAGCCTGTGTCATATAAGCTTTGCCCATTTCTTCTGCCTCTTCCCCATCCCATCCTCCTGTTCCTGCCATCTGGGCCTTTTGGTTTTCCCCAGTTCTTCAAAGTTCCAAGCCCCATCCTTCCTCAGGGACTTCCCAGATGCTGTTCCTTTGGTTTACGATGTTCCCTCCTTCCCCATGTGGCTCACCCTTACCTAGCCTCAGGTTTCAAATTAACTGCCCTTTGTAGGCTAGTCTTAGTTAATACTTGGTGTACCTATGAGATTAGCATCTGTTTCCTCCGCTAGACTTTCCCCTGCATCAGAAGGTCAGGGGCCATGTCCTGTGAATCAAGGTTTCCCAGCACCAAGATGGATGTCTGACTGCTAATAGGTGTTCTGTTAAAATTCGAAGATGGTTAGGACAAGTGAAAAGAATGAATGAACTTTGAGGGTTTCGCGGAGGAAGAAATCAAATTACATATGTGAATGTCCTTCCAGCCAAGAGCTCAAAAAAATGTTAATTCCATCCCTCGTAAGTGAAATGCTTAGAAACCATTTGTGAAGAACATCATTTTTACAAGAACTTCATTGCAGCTGTCAGATGAGACTTCCATGGACCAGGGGGAGTCCCGCCTGTGATGGCACTTCCCTCAGTAGATTAACCCCTGCTGGTGCTGCCGTAGACTCTCATTGGTCAAAAATTCCTAGGTTCTGTTATAGCTGCCGGCTCTGCAGAGAACAAATGTGCTGAGGTTCTAAAATAAACATACTAGGAGCCATCGTCACTTATTAATAAAATAATTCAGTGAGTAGCTTAAGGAAAAAAATCCTCACTTTAAACCTTTTTTCCATTTATGCCTTATACTTTATTGCCACAAGCTCTTGCTGTGTGGGATTTTAAACTCTAAAGAGCTACAGTCATGAGCTTGGAAGGAGTCAAAGCTGATTCTTCCCAGTTATACACATATGCACATGTGAGGACCATGATTGCATCTCAGCAACAAAGATCTGCTTGAAATGACACCATCTTGTAAAATTCTGTTCTTGCCAAATATTATTAAAGGCTCCCTCTCCTCCTGAACTTGTCGCACTAAATTAGCAGGGCTCTCAGAAAGTGTTTAAGGGACCTCTGTCCATCCAAGGAGTCCTGGACACATCAAGCCATATGTTCCTTCCATGGTCCCCTCCCTTCTAAGTGTAGTAAAGTGACCTTCAAGAATAATCTAGCTGCCCGCAGTGGCTCACGCCTGTAATCGCAGCACTTTGGGAGATGGAGGCAAGAGGATTGCCTGAGTCCAGGGGTTTAAGACCAGTCTGGGAAACTCAGTGAGACCTCATCTCTACAATAATTTTAAAAATTAGCCGAGTATGGTGGCACACATCTGTAGTTCTAGCTACTTGGAGGGCTGAGGTGGAAGAATAACCTGAGTCCAGCAGGTCGAGGCTGCAGTAGCTGTGAGTGTGCCACTGCACTCCAGCCTGGGTAACAGAGTAAGACTCCTGCTCAAAAAAAAAAAAAAAAAACAACATCCTGAGGGGGGAAATGTTCCTTGGGCCAGAGGAGTTATTGGCTGACTATAATTACTTGACCTCAAGCCATTTGGGGTACCAGTCAGGGAACCCCGCCCCCCACCCCCTAAAAACTGCTCCCTTGAGTCACTGCCCAGCAGGGTAGACCTTGGGAATCTCACAGGATGGGTCAGAACTCAGCTGAGGTGTTCTGTGGAGTCTGCATTCCGGCCCCTCTGCCACCCGCTCACCCTCCGTGGAAAAGACGTGCTGTAGAATCGTGAGGTGGGGCAGGAAGGCCCAGTCCCACTCTGCCTGGTGCCTTCTCAGCATGGGCTGGCAACTTCCCTCAGGGAATCTAGAATCCCTTTCTGCCCACCTCCTCCCCTTCCTCTTCCTCTTCTCCCGGCCTTTCCTTCTGTACACAGTTGAACCAGTCCTGGAGCAACACGCAGAGGTCGTGAAGGTTACTGACTGGAAGTCATAAACCACATGGGATTCATGTGTTTCTTCTAGGACTCTCCATCTGAAAACAAAGCATGGAGGCATTATTCTACATCCAAAGTGTTTAGCAAGTACTTTATTCGAGATAAATGGCCATATTTTTTTTCTTTCCTACGAGGGAACAGCCAGGGAGGCTTTTTTAGTATTTATAAAATGACTCGAGTACTTGAGCAAATGCTTTTAGTCAGGACTCTTAATTTTTTTTTCTTTCTTTCTTTCTTTCCTTTTTTTTTTTTTTTTTTTGAGGGGGGGGTTTCACTCTGTCACCCAAGCTGGAGCACATTGGCACAATCACAGCTAACAGCAGCCTTGACCACCTGGGCTCAGGTGATCCTCCTGCCTCAGCCTCCTAAGTAGCTAGGACTATGGGTGTGTGCCACCACGCGCGGCTAATTTTTTTAAATTATTTTTTTGTAGAGTCGAGGTCTCCCTATGTTGCTTTCTATGTTGCCCAGGATGATCTCGAAATCCTGGGCTCAAGTGATCCTCCTGCCTCAGCCTCCCGAAGTGCTGGGATCACAGGCATGAGCCACCACACCTGGTCCTTTTAAATTTATATATGGACACTAATATATTCTTTTTATTCTAAAATAATTTTAAGCTTACATAAAAGTTACAAAATAGTAAAAAGAACTCATATGTACCCTTTGCTCTGATCTTGCCATTTCTATTTTTCCACATTTATTTTATCCTTGTCTCTCTTTCCACATATTTTTCTTCTGAGTCATTTGAGAGTAGATGGCTTATGCCATGCCCCTATCTCCTTTACGATCTCCAGTGTATATTTATCTGAATTACAGTCCATATTCCAGTTTTGCAATTTGTCTCAATAATGCTCTTGATAACAATGTGTTTTTCCTGGCACAGCTTCAGTCCACAGTGGTGTATTGCATTTAGTCATCTGTGTCTGCAGTCCCCTTTCATCTGAAAGGCATCCTTAGCCTCTCTCTATCTACCAAGACATTCACACTTTATAAAGAGTAAGGGTAATTTATTTATAGAATGTCCCTCAATTTGCGTGCACCTGATGTTTCCTCCTGATTTGTTTCAGGTTGTGCATTTTGGGCAGGAATGTGAGTGCTGTTGTGTCCTTCTCAGGGTCTCACAATTGGAGGCACACCATGTCCATCTGCCCCTTGTGAATAGCACAAAGGATCTCTTTCCTGGCAAAGAACTGTTTTGCCAGCTCTTGGGTCAATGCTTTCTTGCATTTTGACCACTTGCTTAAGGTGTTGTCCGATGTCTCTCCTGTGTAGATTTTTCATTTTGTATTTAATAGTTTGTAGAGAAATACTATGAGACTATGTAGCTGTCCTATTCCTCATCACACTTTCTCCTCCTTCTTTCCAGTCTCCTGAAGTCCTTCTTTGAGTTGATTAATGGGTCTCTTAAATTATTGGAAAACTATTTGGAGAAGTAAGCAACCAGTTCCTAAATATTTGTCAGAATAACTGGTATTGAGTATGGCTAAAGCAATCTGTATTCACAGGGTTGGGGGTGAAAGACCTCCTGGCATGGGCTGGGTGGTGTTTCAATCGTAGCAGAAATGGCCCCAGTGTGTGGAGAGGTGGCCGTCCTCACCAGGATGCATTCTAAGAAGCCTCAGAAATAAACATACAGTTTCTTCTAGCTGATTCTCTCACAACTGTTAACCTTCCATGAGTCATAGTTTTGTGGTCAAAGGAAAAAAGAAAGGCAGGAAAATAAAATAAGCTCATATCAGGACTTTGGGGGGAAAAGAATATATCTAATTCCAGGGTATATCGAAGTTTCGTGCATTTTGCCCAATTCTCTGTCTATTGTTTCTGTGTCCAGTACTTTTTTGTTGAGGATAATGTTCAAAAGTTGTTCCTATACTCAGCATGGTGTGAAACTGGATAAATACATTTCAGGAAAATCAACTACAGGGATTTTTTTTTTTAAGCTTTCAAGGTTTATTCTCCACTCACAAAAAAAGCTGTCAAAAGCAGAACATTCTATTCTACAGGGTTCCAGTTAATGCAAATTTTCCTCTGTAGGCTTCTTATCCAACACCATATTTGTTTTCCTGAGTGTTTCGCTGGCTTTCATATAAAGTTTTCCTGTAGAACCTTGCATGTCCTGGGACTTGCGTGCCGGGCCCCGCCTGTCAATCCCTTTCTTTTGCTTTAGAGATAGAAACTGTGTTGTATTTTCAGATTAACTTCCAAGAATGTTGGACAGGCTTTTCCCACTCTTTTTGTCTCTCTTCTTCCCTTTCAGGACTTAAAACAGGCACCACCCAACCCAATGGTCAGATTCCCCAGGCTGCACATTCTGTCAGTGCTGTTCTCGAAGAGGCCCAGAGACATGTGGAAACAGCAAAGGTAAGGTGGGAGAGGAGCTGACATACATTCTGTCAGACTGTCGCCCATATGCCCATACTCTAAACCATTAGCATAGTCCTGATAACTGCACTTTTAAAAAAAGAAAGCATAATTTCAACAACTGCGAAGTCACTGTAAGTTTATTTAGCTAGTTGCTTTATACTTCTTATCCCAAAGTTGCATACCCTAGAATCCAAAGTTAAACCAATTATCACACGACTTAGGGAAAATGTAAGAACTTCTTTTAAATTCTGGAGATATTCTGCCACATTTATTTTGATCAAAGTGATTTTCTTGGTTTAGTCAAGTGATTTCAGCACTCCCTAAAAGTGGTACACCTGAGTGTTAAGCCCTTGGGATTTTACTTTTTACTTATGTTTTCTAAATAAATTAGGGCAACCAGCTAGTCAGAAGCCCTATATAAAGTGCTAATTGACTCCTAAAACCATCTTAGAAAACTGCTGAAGGGGTGCACTATAACATGTGCATTTTTTATTTTCCCATTAATGTCCCAGAGTGATGGAGGAGGAAGTATATTTTAAAATAATAGCAGAAAGGTGGGGAAGGGAACTAGGGTTCAGAAATTACTGTTGAGTACAATGTTCACTATCTGGGAATGGACCACTGGAGAGCCAGTCCCCACTGCTACACAATATGTCCATGTAACAAACATGCATGTGTATACCCTGAATCTACAATAAAATTGGGGGGCGGGGGGAAGCAGAGACCTGGCTTTCGCCAGACCCCAACTTGTCGGCACCTTGAACTTCCATTTTCCAGAACTGTGAGAAATAAGTTTATTTTCTTTATAAAAAAGAAAATAAAACAATAGCCAAATTGGTTCTCCAGAACATTCTCCATAACTTTTTTCAACAGAATAGATGAAGATTCGTTTAAATCCATCTAAAAATTTTAGCTAATAATTATAATCTAGCTACTAATTCAGTTCATAACATCTCAATTGACTATGTAAGTTCTGTTAAATATTTCTCCTGTTAAATATTTCCTGTGTGTGTGAAAACAAATGCCTGTGCCAATAGCATACCACCCAGTTATTACAGGCAAGATGCTTTGCTTCAGTCATTCTTCATTTCCTTTACCCCTTCATTTTGTCCAACAGCCAGTGGTGAAAACAATGGAATCTTGGTTTATTGGACTTCTTATAATTTTTTGAAGCCACTGTGGGCCTTTAAAAGTTATGTTTCTGACCAGCATGGTGGCTCACGCCTGTAATCCCAGCATATTGGGAGGCCAAGGCAGGAGGATTGCTTGAGCCCGGGACCAGTCAACCTGGGATTACAGGCTTGAGCCACCGCACCAGGTCGTTCCCATTATCTTTTCAAGTCTGACCATCACATCATGCAATGCACTTTCGGCTATTATTATTTTCATTATTTCTATAATGCTAATTGGAGGAAAGCATTTATGAGTGGTGAAAGAAATAAAAGAATCCCAGAATAGAAATCACTTAACTATGTGTGAACACCAATTCCCAAGCTGCCTGTTCAGAAATAAAAAATACATCACCAGTTAATTAGCCTATCATGCTAAAGTAAACAAACTAAATAAAATAGAAACTCAATCCTAAGTTTGTTAGAAAAAAAACTTCTAAATTCAATCTTCAATGGTAAAGCAGAGGAAGAAATAAAATAGAAGCCTGATAAAATGTAAATTGGAATGATAATTATGACTAAGACATAGGGATTCAATTCAACTGCCTGAAAGTTCTGGGGTAGTTGCATTATATAAATATAAATTATTATCAATTCCACTGTTGGCAGAGGAAGGGCTATGCCTCTGTTAGATTTTAGCTAAATTTGGTGCTCTGGTTTCTACCAATAGCACATGCATCATGATTTTACTTTTCAGACCTCATGTACAGAAGGTTGCCAAAAAAATGTATACACATTTAAGAAAGGAAAAATTGTATTGAAATTGTAATAATATATACCAATAACAAAAGATGAATACAAGTCACACTTGCCTTCTGCAATTACAAGAGGTGCTCAAAGTGGTTACCATCAACATCCAGACACTTCTGATCACAGCAAACTAAAAGTAATACATAGATAATCTCTCTTAAAATGTGTGTACATCTTTTTGGTAACCAAGTATTTATCTCATTTGATCTCTCACAACCTAAGACACAGATAATAATAGAAATTATGGAGTTTAATTTACATCTGATGAACCACCAACTTTCACACAGTTAAGGAGAAGAAAACTAAGATGAGAGACCAAATGTTCTGATTCTTGGCTCAACACACTGCCTCCCCTACAGCTGGTAGGCCAGTGGGAACTAAACTTGTAACTGGCTCTTTCCACGCAGCCCACAGTCCTTCTCAGAAGACTAATGCAAGTAAACACTGACCCAAGAGCAGATGGAAAGTTATTTGCCAGGAAAAATATCCTTTGTGCCTAAGCTTGTGCAAAGGCGGCCCAGAAAGAACTATTTCCACACTTTTCTCCTTTGCCCTAGTCAAAGTAAGACAGTTAAGCCAGGAGATTTTTGTGAAGGTTTGAAGAAGCCCTTAATCACCTCTCTGCCATGGAGGGTATTGGACTGCCAGGTTCATATGTCCACTGAGCAGCAACCACCAACACACTGCAACAGTGGGGTTTGCAGCGGAGAAAGAGTTCAAGCATCTCTAAGCTAAGCGCTACACCACTAAAGCCCATTTAGAGAGGCATTATCCAGAAAGATACAAACATGATCTAAATACTACTAAAGCCCGGTTGAATATGGCCCCATCTTCCATCTACAGAAGACTTGGTAGATGAGTGCCACAGGAATTGCTGTTAAAGACTGAGATGGGAGGATGCTTGAGGCCAGGAGTTGGAGACCAGCTTGGGAAACAGAGTGAGACCTGGTCTCTTAAAAAAAAAAAAAGCCATTTGGAGTCATTCCCCTTGTCCAGAGCAAACTTGAGCACGTGACTGAGGCTTGGAGGCTTCCTGGGAGGGACACCTCACATTTCAATAGCACTGTCATGTCCATGGTGGCTGTTTTTGGTTAATAATGACGAATGCTCTTGTGGCCTTGTTGCAGGATAAGAAGCCAGGCCTAGGTAACCACCATGACTCAGGGGTGCCCAGGGCCCATCACGCCGCGAAGTCTAGCCTGGTCCCGCCCCCTCCTCCCGTGCGACGGTCATCGGACAGCAGCGGCAGCCCTGCTACGCCGCCCAAGTCCAAGGGCACGGGTGGGGCCTTCCCTGCCCCGCCCGACGACTTCCTGCCGCCGCCCCCGCCCCCGCCGCCCCTGGGGGACGACGACCTCCCGCCGCCGCCCCCCGAGTTAAACGAGGCGCCCCCGGGCTTCGTGCCCCCGCCCCCGCCGTCGTGCGCCGGGGACTCGGGCTCCGCGTTGCCGCCGCCCCCGCCGCCCCCGCCCGCACTGGCCGCAGAGTGCCCCCGGCCGTCCCCCACGGTCGCCAAAAAACCTCCTATGCCCCCCAAGAGGCACGAGAACCCGGGGCCCCCCAGCGGGGGAGGGAGTGGGGAGCAGGATTTCATGTCAGACCTCATGAAAGCTTTGCAAAAGAAGAGGGGCCACATGTCCTAAAGGGACATCTGTGGGTGTCTGTGTGACACCTAACGGAAAGTGCATGTTTTTTTAGTCTATTGTCAAGACATCGTGTCCATTTTGGAGTAAAGCTTGAGGTTTTCAGACTAGAAATGATGTAAAAAAATTTTTTTACCATGTGTTCAAATTCATTATTGTAACCTAACTCATAATTTAGACTATCTGCTTAATGTACATATCTTTCCTATGTATTATCTGTTTTTTTCTTTTTTTAAATTAGACAAAGTCTCACTATGTTGCCCCGGCTGGTCTTGAACTCCTGGCTTCAAATGATCTTTTCTTCTTGGCCTCCCAGAGTGCTGGGATTACAGGAGTGAGCAACCGCACCCAGGCTATTTTCACCAAAATGGAATTTATCTTCCCTTCCAAGTTATCTAAAATTATGTTTTAGTTTCATTTATTTTATTATGTTCAGAAGCATCAAATTAATAAAAGTTAAACATTTTCCTGAAGATGTTATTTCTAGAAAGATCATTGTATAAACTGAGTGTGATATCAACACTACTTTATCTTCTACTTGACCTTCTAAAAATAGCTTTCAAAATCCTAAGCCTTCCTAAGTCTTCTTGATCTTAGATGTATTTTCCATCTCTACTTCTGTGATCTTCAGAATTTCCAGAAAAATCAAAAAAGGAAAAAAGAGAAAAACACAACAAGCAGAATACATTCGGTTTCTTTAAGACTCGTTGATTGATTGGGGTCTTGGACACACAGTTTTGTTTTTGCTTTTTTAATGGTTGAATAACAGTGTTGAAAAAATTATTTAAGTCGGTATTGGATTCTGTATTATCACAATGCTGTAAGTATCCTACAAATAAAAATGTAGGGGCAAGAAAAGGCAAATATATATATCAAAACCTGGAATATTTTCCCTCAGAGATAAATTTAGTGCCCAATTTAGCCTAGGTTCTTGTTACTCGATCCTAAGTGTGATTTTCACTTTGGTATCAAATCTTTGGTATCTTGCTGAAAGGTCTTTACAGATACTATCTATACCTGAGTGGGGTTCTTTAGATCAGTCTTGAAAATGCTGCAAAATTTGTTCTCCTTTTATTAAAAATTCATTGAGATATCTGGATGTGGGGAAGTGCAAAAGCTGGGGCAGGGTTGGGGATGGGGAAAGGTGCAGAGATAACATTATATGTTATTAATAGTATTCTTGTATTAGTAATAATAATATAGGACAGTAATCCTATATCACAACCTATAAAAACTACAGTACTTCTATAATGCTATCATCAGGGCAATGGCACATGTAATAGACCAACTGCAACTAAAACCACAGGGTCTGATGGCGTTTACAAGAAACATGATTTAACCTGCCACATGATAGAATCCAAAATAGGATTTTAGAGAGGTCCTCAAAGGGGAGAATGAACATCTAGGCCTCTACTATGTTTTCTTTATTTTATTTGATCATAACTGGTATGATACTGAAATTATCCAACTCAATAACTGAGCCTCTGAGATGTATGGAGTTTTTTTATGGCTTGATACATGCCAGTTTTTATAGATGGTTCATGTGTGTTTGTGTACACTGTACTGTTCATATTCTTTAGAACAAGCTTGTTAATCATGTTGTGTGAATCTTTTATAGCCCGAGATCCAGGTTGCTCCAACAATCAGTTACTAAAAAGGATGTTTTTACATCTCCTTCTGAGGTGGATTTGCCAATGCCTTTTCATTATTCTGGCAAAATATGCCTTATACATTCTGACAATGTTTATTAAGTGTAAACAAAATTTACTTATATAACTTTGTGGTGAATTGAACCATATATCATTGTGTAATGCATTTTGCTTTTTATCTTGTATTTGTTCAGCTACATCATCTTTTTTTCAGTTATTTGCCAGACACACATTTCCATTCATTCACTTTCAAACTTTCTATGTCATCATGTTCTATGTGTGCCACTTGCAAATGACACATAAGTGGATTTTGTTGTGTTTATATCTAATCCAGTAATCATTATCTTTTAACTGATATGTTTATTCTTTCTACTCTTATTGTGATTATATATTTGCATTCGTTCTTAACATCTAATTTTGTACTTTTTGTTTGCTTGAATTTTTCTGGTTTTTTTCCCCTTCCTCATCTTTCTTTCACGTGATTGTTCTCTCTTTTATATTTTCTATTTCATTGTCTATTCTGGGTAAATTA
Source organism: Tarsius wallacei (assembly GCA_963574415.1). Classification (NCBI taxonomy): domain Eukaryota; kingdom Metazoa; phylum Chordata; class Mammalia; order Primates; family Tarsiidae; genus Tarsius; species Tarsius wallacei. The sequence goes on along the minus strand of CAUYQG010233101.1, from coordinate 24,195 downwards.
ATCAGTTCTTAATTCCTATTCACTAATTCTTTCTTCAGCACAGTATTTGTGTTGAAGCCATCCATTTATTCATCATCAGCCACCAACTGTTGGTTTTCTTTATTTTTTAGAACAGTATTAGAGTCACAGCAAAAAGCTGAGCAAAAAGTACGAGTTCTCATATATCCCCACTCATGCACAGCCTCCTTCACTATCAACATCCTACAACAAAATGGTACATTCCTGTCAATGAACCTACATTAACACATCATTATCATCAGAAGGCCGTAGCTTACATGAGGATTCACTCTTGTTTTACTTTTATTTACTTATTTCTTTTTAGAGACTCTGTTACCCAGGCTAGAGTTCAGTGGCATGATCATAGCTCATTGTAACCACAAACTCAGCAAGCAATCCTGCCACAGCCTCCTGAGTATCTAGGACTACAGGCATGCACCACCACATTCAGTTCATTTTGAAATTGTTTCGTAAACATGGCATTTTGCTATGTTGTCCAGGCTGGTCTCAAACTCCTGGACTTAAGTGATCTTACCACCTCAGTCTCCCAAAGTGCTGGGATTACAAGCATGAGACACTGTGCCTGGCCAGGGCTCACTCTTGATGTTGCACGATCTATGGGTTTCCAGAAATGTATAATGACATGTATTTACCATTCATACAGAATCATACAGTATCATACAGAATAGTTTCACTATCATAAAAATCTTCTGTGCTCTGTCTATTAATCTCTCTCTTCCCCCTTAAACCAAAATGTCATATAGTTGGAATCATACAATATATACAGCCTTTTCAAATGGACTTCTTTCCCTTAGTAATAAACGTTTAAGCTTCCTCCAGGTCTTAGTTCATCGTCTGTTGCTGTAACAAAATACCTGAGACTGGGTAATTTCTTTAAAAAAAAAAAAAAAAAAAGGTTTATTTTGGCTCATGGTTAAGTCCAAAAAGCATAGTTCCAGTGTCTGTAGAGGGCTCCCTGACTGCATCAGAACATGGCAGAAATGTGAAGGGGAAGTGGCAACATGCAAAAGAGGGACCAAAAGAGCAACCTCACTTTTTTTTTTTTGGGAGTCTCACTCCGTCACCCAGGCTGGAGTGCAGTGGCATGCATACACATGGCCACCCCAGCGTCGACTTGCTGGGCTCCAGCGATCCTTCCACCTCAGACTTCCAAATAGGAGGAACTACAGGCACGCACTACCACGCCCAGGTAATTTTTTATTTCTTGTAGAGATGAGGTCTCACCAAATTGCCCAGACTGATCTCGAACTACGGGCTTAGGCAATCCATTTGCCTTGGCCTCCCAAAGTGCAGGGATTACAGGCTGAGTCGCTGAGCCCAGCTGAGCAACCTCACTTTATGACAACCTGCTCTCACAGAAACTAATCTATTCCCATAAAAGCTAACCCAGTCTCATGAGAAAGCAATTAATCCATCTTACCCTAATCATCTCTTAAAGGCACTACCTCTCAACACTGCCAGAATGGGAACCCAGCCTAAACATGAGTTTAAGCCACAGCACTCCATATCTTTTCATGGCTTGATAGCTCATTGTTTCTTATCCCTGAATAATAACTCCATTGTTTGGATGAGCATGGTTCATTTATCCATTCACCTATTGAAGGACATCTTGATTGCTTCCAAATATTGGCAATCATGAATAAAGCTGCTATAAATGTGTTCAGATTTTTTGTGTGGGTGTCAGTTTTCAATACATTTAGATATTCAGGAGTGCAATTGTAGGATCGTATGGTAAAAGTATGTTTGGTTTTGTAAGAAGCTACCAAATTGCCTTCTAAAGTGACTGTTCCGTTTTACATTCCCACCAGCAATAAATGAGAATTCTTGATGCTTTATATCCTTGTCAGCATTTGGTATTGTCAATGTTTCATATTTTAGCAATTCTAATAGGTGTGTAGTAGTATTTTCATTCTTGTTTTAATTCAAAAGTCCCTAATAACATATGATGTTCGGCAGTTTCTCATATGCTTATTAGCCATCTGTACATCTTCTTTGGTGAAGCGTCTGTTCAAATTTTTTGCCAATTTTTAGTTGAGTTGCTCATTTTCTAATTGCTGAGTTTTTCATGTACTTTGGATAAACAGCCCTTTATCAGATATATCTTTTGCAAATATTTTCTCCCAGTCTGTAGCTTGTCTTCTCGTTTTCTCTACAATGTATTTCACAGAGCAGACATTTTTATTTATTTACTTTGAGTTAGGGTCTCACTCTCTCAGGCTGGAGTGCAGTGGCATGATCATGGCTCCCCACAGCCTCGACTTCCTGGGCTCTGGGCTCAGGTTATCCTTCCACCTCAGCCTCCCAAGTAGCTGGGACTATAGGCAGGGACTATGCTTGGCTCATTTGTTTTTTGATTTGTTGTAGAGATGAGATCTTGCTATGTTACCCAGGCCAGTCTTGAACTCCTTGGGCTCAAGAAATCTTCCTGCCTCCTCCTCCCAAGGAGTTTTTTATTTTAATGAAGTCCAACTTATCAATTATGTATTTCATAGATCGTGCCATTGGTATTGTATATAAAACGTCATCACCATATTCAAGGTCATGTAGGTTTTCTCCTGTATTATATTCTAGAGGTTTTATAGTTTTGTGTTTTGCATTTAGCTCTATGACCCATTTTGAGTTAATTTTTGTAATAGATGTAAGATCTGTGTCTAGATTTTTTATTTTTTGCATAGAGATATCCAGTTGTTCCAGCACCACCTGATAAAAGGACTATCTTTTCTGTTGTACTGCCTTTGCCCCTTTGTCAAGTATCAGTTGAGTATATGTGTATGTGTGTACTTGGGAGCTTTCTATTCTATTCCGTTATTCTATTTGTCTACTCTTTTCCCAGTATCACATTGTCTTGATTACTGTAGCTTTACAGTAAATCTTGAAGTTGGGTAGTGTTAGTCCTCTGATTTCCGTCCTTTCTAATATTGTGTGGCTATCCTTGGTCTTCTGCTTTTCCATATAAACTTAAGAATCAATTTGTTAATATCCACAAAATAAATTCCTGGGATTTTGAGTGGGATTTCATTGAATCTATAGATCAAGTTGGAAAAAATGGGCACTTTGTTAGTACTCAGTCTTCCTATCCTGAACATGGAACACCTCTTCATTTTGATGTCTTTCATCAAAACGTTGTCATTTTCCTCATATAGAACTTTTGCGTATTTTGTTAAATTTATACCTAAGTATTTTATTTGGGGAGGGTGCTAACATAGATGGTATTGTGTTTTTAATTTCAAATTCCAATTGTTCAATGCTGGTATACAGGACAGCAATTGCAATTGGCTTTTGTATATTAAGCTTATATCCTGCAACCCTGCTATAATTGCTTATTAATTCCAAGAGATTTTTGTGTTGACTGTTCTAGTGGCCTTCTGAAGCTCTTTCTAGACCCAAAGTTAAAAGTTCGCATTATTCCCCTCTCTATGCATACAACCACCAAAGGCAAGGTAGGGGAGAGCGCAAAGCAACACTTTCTGTAGTCTTCTCCATTCTCCACATCCTTTAATATTCTTGAAGTAGATGAGAGAAACAAAGAGTTATGAAGCAGGTTCTTAGATATCTGCTAACAATAATGATTTAGACTTTCAAAGCTGTTATATCTTGGGGTCTTTGATAAAACTTTAATATTAAACAATGTTCAATCAGTATAAGTTTTTATTAGAAAAACTAATAGGAGAAAAAATAATTATCTCAACAGACATCAAAAATGTTCTTGATAAAATTCAACACCACTCCTAATTTTAAAAATTGTAAAACTTTGGCTGGACACAGTGGCTCATGCATGTAGTCCCAGAACTTTAGGAATGCTGTGGTGGGAGGATTACTTGAGCCCAGGAGTTCAAGACCAACCTAGGCAACATAGTTAGCTAACTGTTGCAGGCATAAAGGAATACATTAGAAATAGAGGCCAGGTGTGGTGGCTCATGTCTGTAATGCCAGCACTTTGGGAGGTCAAGGCAGGAGAACTGCTTGGAGGCCAGGAGTTCAACACCAGCCTGGGCGACATAGCAAGACCTTGTCTATACAAAAATAAAAATTAAAAAAGTTAGCCAAGTGTGGTTGTGCATACCTGTAGTTCCAGCTATTTGGGAGGCTGAGGTGGGAGGACCACTTGAACCCAGGAGGTTGAGGCTGCAACGAGCCATGATTGTGCCACTGCACTCCAGCCAGGATGACAGAGTGAGACCCTGACTCAAAAAAAAAAAAAAAAAAAAAAGAAAAGAAAAAGAAAAAGGAAAGTAGGTACAGGCAGTTCCAATAAACTATTATTTAATTAAATAACACTAGTTTCCCAATGTGGTTCAATGTCAACTACCATTGCCATGACATTTTAACTGCAAGTAATTGCATAAAGTACAAACTTTGCTCTTAGCTCTTCAGTCTACAAATCACTACCTAACTAATGAATGTATATCATGATCAGGGACTTATCACATAATTTCTTTCAATGTTTGTTGGTGACTTATCACTACCTATTTGCTATTCAGTTTACACAGAGAAAAGCATGTAGTTGGGTTGCCTCTGTCTCCCATGGGTCAGTCCATATGATATTTTACAAAAATGGACAATCAAAAATGGGAATTGGCCAACAAAAGTGAAACAGCAACAACGAAATGAAAAGTAGTAACACTGAAAGGGAAATTCAGATAGAACATAAGTGGAATTATAGAGCAAACAGTGGCAATTACCAAGGCATAGAAAAGATGTCTGCTCTGTATTCCAAGTGATATAACAAGAATGAAGGCAAGCACTGTTCAAACTACTCTTGACAAGGTTTTTTTACAAAGAAAACAAACACTTTAATTCTCAATGTTTCTAATGTCTTAAATTACTGTGTACTTAGTAAAATATTAGTTTTACTATTTATTTTCATTTTTCTATACATTTATAGCAAACGATAAGAGATTTTAAAGATTACAGCCAAATTTGTAAAGGTCACAGAACAATTGTGATTTTCCCACTGATTATTATGAGCACTTTCCATGTTTTCAGCTTGGTCATTTTTATCACTGCACAGTACCATGCAAAGCAAGAAGTGCCTGGACTATGTTCCTGGAAGGGAAGACTCAATGTTGTAAAGATGTCAATTCTTTCCAAGCTGAGTCCATAAATTAAATATAAACCCAATCAAAATCCCAAAAGATTTTTTTAAAAACTTGATGAGCAAAAACGGACATTCATCTAAAATAATTAAGTAGCAAGGAAAAAATTCTTTTAATTAAGAAAGGTAGATTTATTAAAGGGAAGATACGTTGTAAAGGGCACAACAAACAGGACAGCAGCAAAAGTGTCTGCTATCTGCTGAAAATATTTTAAAAGACCAATGATAGCAGACTAACTGTTGAAATATACTATATTATAAAGTCAAAATAATAAAAATAGAGTGCTATTGCTAAAAGAGTTGGAAAGAAAAAAATTAGAATATTTCATTTCAAAATATGAAAACTTAGTATATGATAAAAATTACATTCCAAACATGTGAAAAGGAAAAACTAATAAATAGTAATCTATTTATCGAAATTGTCTATCAATTTGGAAGAAAAAGAGTCAACAAACCTCAAAGAGATTAGAGGTAAACAACCTAAAAAGTGCTAGAGCTGGGCATGGTGGCTCACTCTTGTAATCCCAGTACTTTGGGAGACGGAGGTGAGAGGATTGCCTGAGCCCAGAGGATTGAGACCAGTCTGGGCAACTTAGCGAGACCTCATCTCTACAATAAATAAATAAATGACCAGGTGTGGTGGCTTGGCTGAGGTGGAAGGATCACCTGAGCCCAGCAGGTCGAGTATACAGTAGCTGTGCATGCCACTGTACTCCAGCCTGGGTGACAGAGTGAGACTCTGACTCAAAAAAAAAAGAAAGTGCAAGAAAAAAATATGAGAAAATTTTTTAAAATTTAAGCAATACAAAAGCAGATTAAAAAGCTCAAACTGACATTTTAAAAATTATCATATTTGAATATGTGACAATTAAAAATCTGTTTGGCAAGATACTAATGAATAAAATAGTAGTGATAGAAAAAGAAATAGTATTTGCTATACGAATAACAGAAACTATCTGCTATTATGTGCCCAGTACATAGTGAGTGCTAGATGAATATTTATAAATCCATTTTGATTGCAAGACTGTCAAAAGATTTCCTAGCCATTGAGGGTAACTCACATGGTTCATCAAAAACACTTTATTATTCCATTAAAGTGACCAATTAGAATTAAAATGATCACAAGGATGTTTTAAATAAGTTCCAATTTATTTGGCTAAACATATTTTATATACAATTATTATTATCAAATGTGGGATTATCATCAAAATGTGAATGATCACTAAGAATCTGTTAAATAGATTATTCTATTTGAGTTCAATGATAGAAGTATCCCTAAATTTACCTTTCCCGAATTAAGATGAGCAACTAACCCTAAGATCTTTAGCCCATGAAGGAGTAGATGAAGAGTAGCCTGCTTTTTCGGCTGCAGAATGCTTCTGGAAAGGATGCTGAAGAACTTGCTGGAGAAGATGGACCTAGTAAACAATTTAGACAGGTAAATATACACCTTCTTACTCAGGACCTTTATTATATTCTGAGTTTCTAAAATGGCAAGGTAAATTTTAAATTTGTTTAATTTATACATGTTATGTTTTACTGAAGCCTCAACCACAGTTGTTGTTTTTTTTTTTTTTGAGCTGGAGTCTCACTGTCGCCCAGACTGGAGTGCAGTGGCGGCTGCCCGCCACTGCAGCCTTGACCTGCTGGGCTCCGGCGATCTTTCCGCCTCAGCCTTCCAAGTAGCTGGAATTACAAGCGTGCGCTACCACGCCCGGCTGATTTTTTGATTTATTGTAGAGATGAGGTTTCACCAAGTTGCCCAGGCAGGTCTCGAACCCGCGGGCTCAGGCAATCCACTCACCTCAGCCTCCCAAAGCACGAGATTACAGGCTGTTACTTAGAATTTCTGTTATTCCACAAAAAGTTCCTTAGTTACTACAGTACTTTTGTACTAAGCTAAGAGAGTGAATATGTTCAGTGTCACAAAGACTACAAACATATCCTTGTAATTTTAAGACCCCTTCATAGCATTAAAAGAATTATATTTTTCTAAAATATTTACAAAAATATATAAAAGGATATTAATGGTTTGCAATCTTCCCAAATCAAGGGCATGAATTTCAGGTCATGCTGCTTCCTCTACTGGAATTTTGCCCATGGTAATAAACTGAGACATCAAAGAACACATCTCTTTCAACAATAAATCTAGGCCCAAAATGTATATTTTCAGTGGTTTTGTCACTTCCTCAGGCATTGTGAGGCAAAGGTCTAGTTCTCATAGAAAAAGGTGGATGATTATCTATACTAAGAAAGTAAAGCCAAGAGATCAAAGAGATCAAATAGATCATATTATTGAGTCACTAATATTTAAAATACGAAAATTACATCATCATAAATACTGATATAGTACTCTTAGATGCCCTCTTGAAACTTCTGGTACTTTCTATACATCTTCTTTTATTAAATTAGTTGTATACCTATCAATCTCATATACTAGTTTAAGGGCTCCTTGAATAGATTTTTACACTTCTCTAAAGCACCTTGCATTGAGTGAAGTCTCAAGAAATGTTTGATGAAAGAAAGTGAACACAAATTGTATGTGTTAAGAGATGGTGGCTCAAGCCTGTAATCCCAGCCCTTTGGGAGGCCGAGGTGAGAGGACTGCCTGAGCCCACGGGTTAGAGAACAGCCTGGGCAACTTGGTGAGACCTCATCTCTACAATAAATTTTAAAAAATTAGCCAGGTATGGTAGCATGCGCCTGAAGTTCCAGCTCCTTGGAAGGCTGAGGCGGAAGGATCGCCTGAGCCCAGCAAGTCGACACTGGGGTGGCTGTGAGTGTGCCACTGCACTCCAGTCTGGGCAATGGAGTGAGATGCCAACTCCAAAAAAAAAAAAAAGAGAAGCATTTATAAAGATTTGACAATATCGTTTTCCTCTCCTGCATGAGATTTTGACCTTGAGTTAACTTTCTAGGTCTGATCCCCAGGTATGTCAAATGTATCCCCATGTGACACTGCCTATGAATGACAACTTCTAGAGTGGGAGAACTGTAAATACCTGATAGAATGCTTTGGGCTTTCCTAACTGTGGTGAATCTTGCCACAAGGCAGGTCTTTTGTGAGGACATTAGACACTATGCCTGTGGAGTTGTTACAAGCAATATTGGTTTCTGCAGAGCAAGAAGCAGAAACCAGGGCTTAGAAAAGCCAGGGCTGCCCCTGCTGTCCCCAGGGTGGCTCTCATATCCTTGTGCTGAGCTGTGCTGCTGTGCCTTACCACTGGCGCCAAGTGCTGTAAGAACTCCTGCATATGAGGAACCCAGAGTTGCCCAATTGATAATCTATGTCCCTGTCCCACATCCCTACTAGCTGAGTGCAGCCAAGTGTGTTGCCTGTGATGGTCATATGAATCTGAATGTTTACTGGGACCTAAGAGGACACCTCCTCCCACCCTGACCAGGGGGCACAATATCATTCCCCAAATATAATTTTAAGGAAGGGACCGAAACAGAGAAGGAGCAAACGATAGAGAAGGAAAGAGAAACAGGCTAACAAAACAAATTATTAAACACTGTTTGGTTTCCCCAAACCAAAGCTTAGACAAATTTGTCTACTTTCCCTTTGTTTCTCTTTAATACCATAAAACAATTACATTTAAAAATAAGTTATTTTCATCATTATCAGGCAAATTGAAGTACAAAGTACTTCAAAAGTTAATGCAAGTTCTAAACTAAAAATAGCAGAAATAGTTTCTTTCTCATGCCAACTCTGATCAGTGGGTAGTGACTAAACAGCATGCTGTGATGAGAATGATTCGAGAGAAAGAGGGCTGTGATCATCATTAATGTCTGCTATAGGTGTAGAACAGGAGAGTGGCAGCATGAGAGCCAGGGTCATTTCTGTTCTAAAAACTTCATGATGTATGATATATTTTTAAACAATTATGCAATATTTGAAGCAGAGAAGATATGCAGAATAATATAACAAACAACTCTGTATCCTTCATTCAATCTTCATAAATACAATGTAGTACTTCCAGTATGGCTGAAGCCAAACTACATGATACCAATATGATTGTGAATGTTTCTATGCTATAGTTAAGGGGTAATGCACTGCATGAATTCTTTTGCCCCTTGCTTGCTTCACTGAACATTATTTGTGAGAGCTATCCATGCTGATACACGTAGCTCTAGTTTATTTTTCATTGCTGTCAAGGTTAATTTAAAGTGGACCCCGGCTGGCAGTGCCATGGACACCTGGTAGAAGCAAATACTATTTTCCTCTGGAGAGATAGGAGGGGGTACCCCCCCAAAACCCAGAATTTATTTATAAAAATTCTAAATTTATTCTTACATGTTTAAACTACAGTCACCTTCAAAGTACTCTCCGTTTGATGCAATACACCTATTGAGATGTTTTTCCACTGCTTAAATCAGTTTTTGAATTCATATCAGTTTTGATGCCTTTTAGTGTTTCTGCTGTTTCTTGTTTCACCTCTGCCACATCAGCAAAATATTTCCCTTTGAGGACTTTTTTCATTCGCATAAACAAGATCCAGTGAATAAGGAGGGTAGGGTACTGAGGTCATGCCATTTTTGGTCAAAAACTGCTGAACACTTAGTGTGGGCAGGTGCATTGTCAGAGTGGAAGAACCAGTTACCTCTTTGCTACAACTTAGGACATTTCTTCTGCAAATCATGATGTAACCATCTCATAACTTCCAGATAAAAGGTTTGGTTGACCATTTGATCTGGAGAAACAAATTCCAAGTGAACTACATGGAGCCCACTCTCCAAAAGATAATTCCAGGGGTTTTGGGGGGTTTCCCTTGTACACTCTCAAATCCTTCACTGATTTCAAAGGCTTAAATCCAAAATTCTAAAATACAAGCAATAACAGCAGAGACTTTCAGAAGTTCAAATTATGTATGTATGTACATGTTATAAAGTAAGTTTTTAAAAATTTAAATAAATTAAAGGATAAGTAGAAAATATGAAAAATAACCCAACTGATAAAAGAAGAGAGACCAAGTAGAGAGAAATCTGGGAAGTTGGTGTTGGCAACAATATAGTTTGCCTACAAACAAAAAAAATATGTTTAAAATATAATTGATTTTACATGTCCTTTGCAGCAACATGGATGCTGGAGGCCATTATTCTAAGCAAACTAACACAGAAACAGAAAACTAAATACTGCGTGTTCTTACTCAAAAGTGGGAGTTAAACGCTGGGTACACACGGGCATAAGGATGGGTGCTCCTAAAGGAGGGAAGGTACCATGCTCACCACCTGGGAGACAGCCTCACTAGAAGCTCAAACCTCACCATCATGCAATATACTCATATAATAGTCCTGTACATTTACCCCTTGAATCTAAAATTTAAAAGAATAATAAAATAAAAATTTTAAATGATCCCTTAAAAATGAATAATAGTAATGAGAAAAGAAAGGAAAAGAAAGAAGGAAACCCTGAATTCTCCCAAAATAAGGCCATATACGGTTATAATGGCATGTTTTCAGAACCAGTAAAAGAGAATGCTGAACTTAGTATTCTGTACCTAGGTTCATGTACAAAGATGAGTGACAAGACACCACAGAGATAAAGAGTTGGGTGGTCAGTTGTTATATGCAATTCAAATAACCTGTTTGTTTTATGTTTTAATTGTATTTTTAATAATAAGTAAGCTTCCTTATGGTGTCATTCATCTCCTCCAGGGTGTGTGTCACTAGGTTCACCTGAGGTGTCTCAAAAACAGAGACATTATGTTTTAGCCCACAGTTGTAGCTTCCAATGTTGCCAAATTGAGTATTTTCCACACCTGCATTCACTTCTTTCACCGCAAAGACATGGAACCAACCTAGAAGACTATCATGGACTAGATAAGAAAATGTGAACATATACATCATGGAATGCTATGCAGCCATAAGAAAGAACAAAATCATGTCCTTTGCAACAATATGAACACAGCTAGAGGCCATTATTTTAAGCAAATTGATGCAGAAACAGAAAACCAAATACTACATGTTCTCAATTATAAGTGGGAGCTAAACACTGTGTACACATGGACATAAAGAGAGACCAGACACTGGGGACTATTAAAGGGGGAAAGGAAGGAGGGGGTCAGGGTTGAAAAACTACCTATTGGGTACCATGCTCACTCTCTGGGTGATGGGACCAGTAGAAACTCAAACCTCACCATCACACAACATAATCATGTAGCAAACCTTTGCATGTAGCCCCTGAATTTAAAATAAAATTTTTTTAAAAGAAAAAGTAAAACATATATTTTAAATTAATAAAAATTAATCAAGAAAAGTCAACATTCTCACCTCTGAAAAATCATTCCTTTCTGCTTTCTGCACCGCAGCTTCTGCCATCCAGTTCTTCAGCACATATCTAGGATTAACAGCTTAAGCAAAGGGGAAAACAGATCTTGAAACAATAACTAAATAAATTATAAAAAACAACAACAAATTAAGTCTACACAAGCCTTATGAAATCACTGAATTTAATAACCTTTAAGAACTTTGCTGGAAGGCTCAACGGAGAAGACATTATCATTATCAGTCTATTTCAATTATTTATAAACAATGTACAGCATTTATTATCTTATGGAACAGAAAAATTTTGGAAAGCATTTTAATCAGTATTATGTTTTGTTTTTTTCAGTGTCTCATCACTAATTTGGTTTTTTCACCATTTTCAGTTCACTAAGCATCTTATAAAGCATGGAGAAGTGGTTAATTCTTCTTAATTATGCCCTGTAGCCTAAGTGGAGGGGGGAGAAAAAACAGTTGCTGCTTTTAACATCTTCAAGCATGGAATTAAAGTATGACTCAGTAGTTGTGTTTAATGCTGATGCTGCCCAGGAACAAAGAGAAAAGGTCACATGTAGGCAAAACCTTTCACAGATTTGTATTTTTCACAGTACCCATGCATCTTTTCATATCAAAAAAATCTTATTATAATGACACATTTTTAAAAATTCTAGGAACTATGTCTTCATTTGAGATGAGCCTTTTCCAAAATGATTTACCAACTGGTCAGAGACAGAGGATGGTATCCCTATTGGTACAATAAAAATTCTGAGGACTATAAAAATCAGTTACATGGTTCTCAACTGAAGTCTCCAAATTACTTGACTAGAGTACAAATTCCATTTCAACTTAGCATTAAAGATCTGCCAACATGATAAACAATCTAAACATGTAAGTGCCCTGTGATCCAGTAATGATATTTCTCTTGGAATATAGACTAAAGAAACAAATTTATGCATTAAAAAGCATTATTTATATTAGGGAAAAACTAGAAATAACATAAATAATAATAGGGGAATTGTTAAGTAAAACATTCCATATGCTTTCAAAGAAATATTACAAAGCCATTAAAAAGTTACATTATAAAGATTGAAGTAGTAAGAAAAATGCTTAATTCATTTTTAGTAGAAAAAATTCTAAAATTATACCATAGTATCATTACTACTACATTTTCTCCTAATAAACAGACAGATAAAGAAAGATTGGAAGTTTATCTCTAATCAAAATTGAGTCAAAAAGTGAAGAGTAATTGTGTTTGAGTGACAGGAATATGAGGGATCTTTTAAAATTCTTTCTACAATTCTTGCATTTTTCAAATTTAAAAAAGTGATACATAACTCTTTAAAATAAAAAACATATACACAAAAAATATACTTGCAATCTTTACACAAAAGGGTAACAAATATGGAAAGAAAACTATGGAAGCACTCACTTTAGGCAGAGAGGAAGAACAGAGTTATCCAATTAAAAGGCTGACGACAAATTTGACACTTTATAGAGGCTTGGCAATCAAATACTATAAAAGTATGTTAGGGATTGCAGACAAAAGCAGAAGTACTTTGAACCAAATTATAAATATATAAACTACTTGAAAATCAGCACATCATAGATTTATATATAAGATTCCTTAAGGAGTTATTTAATTCTGTATATTTTTATCTGGTTTGGAATTTTCTGTTTGTAAGTTATTTCTTTTGGCAATAAAGTTTTAAGCAGTGGTTAATGGGGTTTATATCCAAACAAAAGTCCAACCAAAGTTCCATATAACTTGATAACCATTGATTCACTAGATTATTGTCTATTTAATGGCAAGAATCAAATTCATCTTTTTGACTTCAGCTTTTAAAATGTGACTATGCAAAAAGGCACACAGGAACATAGGGGCTTAATATATGTTTGAAGTATAAATCAGGTTAGTTCTGGGAAAAGAATTATAACCAATTTAATTTTATTGCTAATGAACATATTTCAGGTTTCAAAAAAAAATCTCCCTGGCAATATAAACCTAATCATATTAATAAAACGCTAATGTTACAAAGGGCAACATACTTTAAATAAATGGAAATATTTCATTTTGGGACATCAGTTGTTTTCTCTTGGGAGCCTATCTTCTTCTTTCTAATAACTGTAGAAATTAGTATTTCCCTACCAATCTTTGTAGTTACACAGGTAAACACTGTCATCAGAGACATTATCATCTTTGAATATAAAAACAACAGTGGCTGTCAGAGTGTCATAGAAATCAAAAGCATTTATTAAACATAATTTTGCTATTATCCTAGGCTGGGCACTGTGTACCACGAAAGAAAAATGACCAATGCTCACTGATTGCTTATGATCTTAGAGTTATTTGGAGGCCTAAAAATAGTAGGTATTGGGCATTTAAAAATACATATTTCTAAGATCTTTAAAATACTCATCTTTTATGTTCCCATTGCTTGCAACTAAAGCATTTCTAAAAAAATTTTAATAGTAAATCTTTCCTACTCTACTACTGAGCTTTTTAAAAATGTTCTGAAGCTAAATAAAATGGTAACATATTTTTAGTCTTCTGGTTTCTAAAGAACATTATATACATCCCAGTGTTCCCAACATTCCTGTAACAAGGATGCTTAATGCATTCTATAATAGTACAATAACTGATACTTATTGAGTACTTACTACATGCCAACCACTATCTTACTGAATTTGTATAACAATCCATGGTGTAAATGCATTATATAAATGAGGAAACAAAAGCCAAGACAGGTTAAGTGGACAGAAATGTTTTAAAACTGGACTGTCGTGATTACGTGGGCTTTTTTAAACTTAGTAAAAAAAAAAAAATCACTCTAACACTTAAAATGAATGGATTTTATGGTATGTAAATTATACCTCAATAAAGCTGTTGAAAATAACACACCTGGAGAGAGAAAGAAGCAGGGCGTCAAGTGACAGGCTTGATATCATCTAGGAAATAAATGGCAGACCCAGAATTCACACACAGCTGGTCTAACTACAGAGCATACATAGCCGCCATTAAGAAAAGAGCTCACAGAAAAGAATGGACTCCATAAGGGAATGAAGATGAGACTTCACTCAACTCAGTGTATATTTTTCTTCTTATGCTTATTTCTTTATGCCTATATAATTTTTAACTCTATATCTCCAGCACATCTTGTAACATAACTTGGTGCAACCAATTTTATATAGTTCCATTTACAGATCAATTAAATATATAAAAATATATGGAAGTATACCTTTAAAAAATAAATGAACTTTCATTATGAATTCTTAGCATGCCAATGTTCTTTGTGGAAATTGATTTTTTCTTTCCTTGAGAGCAAATTATTTAGCATTTATTATTTCTCTAAAATAACAGAAGCAAAGCTGCAGCCTTGAGCTCACTAATATCTTTCATTTTACCATCTCATTCACTCTATCATAACTAAACAAATCCAAATACTAAAGATTTCCATCACATTTTCTTCTTTCTTTCAATTGCTGGGACTGTCCACATTCTGAGCTAACAAAGAAGTGCTCTATGATTGCCCAAGTGGGTATAAGTGGCTGGCAACTAAATCCATGTTGAACCCCAAACAGATCACTCACTGTACCGTAAAAATTAAACTAGCTTTTATCTCTACAATAATGTCCTGAGTTCAAGAAGCAGTCTCATTTCCTAACCTAACATGGAATGTTAGCATCATCCTTATATCATGGGCATGAATCAGCCACCCCAATGATACATATTAGCTCTTGTTTTACAAGTCCTAGGGCAGGAGCACTCAAAGACTTAGGTCCTTCTGTCTTAACTTCTTTGATTTTGCTAGAACTTGCACTGCAAAAGAACTACTTTCCATTGTATTCTTCTCCAAGCCAAGGGTGAAGTTACACAGTAAACTGAAAATTAATAAATAAAAGTCATTTAGTTTTATAGCCATTATTTATTGTATGGGTATTATGGCCCAGATGCTATAACAAGACTCCTGATACATACTTATAACATCGCTGCACAGTATCCCCATTTTGTTATAGCTAAGGACATTGAGACTTGAATAGTTAAATATCTTTAAGATCATACAGCTAAAAAGTAGCAGAGATGAGATTCATCTGCCAGATTCCAAAAACTATGTTCTTTCTACCATCTCCCAACTTCATCTCTCCACCATCTTTTAAGACAATATTATTTTAACATTAGTATGCAAACTTATTGACAGCAGAGCTGTCATACTCTAAGTTAAAGGCCATCTGCTAAAATTAGAAAAGTCCATACACGGTACTTCAACCCAACTAAAATATTCTTACCTAGAATTATTCTAGTTAAAAATAAAACAAAATAACCAGGTGTGGTGGCTCACGCCTATAATGTCAGCACTTTGGGAGGCAGAGATGAGGAATGCCTGAGTCCCAGGGTTAGAGACGAGCCTGGGTAACTTAGCGAGATCTCATCTCTACAATAATTTTCTTAAAAAATAGCTGGGCATGGTGGCGCGTGCCTGTAGTTCCAGCTACTTGGAAGGTTGAAGCAGAAGGATCACCTGAACCCAGCAGGTTGAGGCTGCGGTGGCTGTGAGCGTGCCACTGCACTTCAGCCTGGGCGACAGTGACAGTCTTACTCAAAATCAATCAATCAATCAATCAATCAATCAATAAAACAAATTCAGTTGTCTTAAGTCTTTGCTTTGGCTTTCAAAAAATGTTGCTTTTATTTGATAAACCTCAAAGTTGAGAAAATCAAAAGGATTACTTACTTGTCATTCTTTTTCTTCTTTCAGAATCTGAGTCATTTATGTTACTAAAAATGAATAAAACAAAGGATAAAATGAACCACTATCTCCCTACACTGTATCTTTTTTTCAAATGTGAAAGCATTCTTTCACAAGACAAATAATGAGGAAAAAATTCACATTGAATCAGTGTTTGAAAGGAAGATAGAAAATACTGAGTTTGATTCAACAATATATAAAATACCACCTTGTTTCATTATTTTAGGCAATATCAATCCTTTTATTTTAACCAATCAAAAAATATTTTTGTCGAAAAAGACACCTAAACTGTCTGATCTCTTCCTTGTCTTAAACACAGTTTTCTGGAAAGAATTCAACTTTTTCTTGATTATTCAGGGCCCCCTTTACAAATAGCCCTCAGCGACCACTAAACCATGAAGGGCTATTGGCTCCTGCCCATCCCGTGGTCTTCCTGTCTCTTCCTTCTCCCTTCAGCTGTTTGTGCCTACAACTTATAATTTCTTTACTCTTTCGCATTGGTTGCTTCTAATTAATTGTGAGTTACATAACTTCTTGCAATCATATAAAATGTGACAATAAATAGACACTGAACAAAAGTCTAAGAAGCTCCCCCTTCAGAGCTGAAGCTCTTTTTGGAAAGCTGGAAGCTGTATTGTCAGGCTGGAGGTGAACAGACAAGTATTCTCTGCCCAGGTGAAGTGTTACAGCAGATGCCTCAGACAGGACAAAGTACCCAGGGGTAAAAAAAAATGCTGAACAATAGAAAGAAGAGAGAGACAGACCTGATAGGCTGGCAACGATAAAATAATGCATCACCCTGTAATCCCAGCACTTTGGGAGGCCGAGGTGAGAGGATTGCCTGAGCCCATGGGTTCCAGAACAGCCTGGGCAACTTGGCGAGACCTCATCTCTACAATAAATAAAAAAATTAGCTGGGCATGGTGGCGCACACCTGTAGTTCCAGCTACTTGGAAGACTGGGGTGGTAGGATCACCTGAGCACAGCAGATCGACGCTGGGGTGGCCATGAGCATGCCACTGCACTACAGCCTGGGCAACGGAGTGAGACTCCAACTCAAAAAATAAAATAAAATAAAATAAAAATAATAGTGCATCACATGCTTATTTGGAAGTGATTAGATGGTTTTACCTCTTCAGTCTCAAAAGGTACTGGGACACCCAGGCAGGAAAGAGTTTGTGCTTTGAAACTGTCTTCAGTGCCCAGAATTGCTAAATGAAATACAGTAATATATTATTATATTAACATTTGCTCAGTTTATTTTAACTTCATGATCCTTTACATTGTTTATGTTCTTCAATAATAACTTATCCAGATTTTTATCAAGAATGCTGTTTCAAATAGAAACAGAAATCTATTTAATGGCATGATTTAAGAGAAATTAAAAACATACAAAGTTCTTATAAACAGAGATGATATGGTGAATTCTTATATTATCAAAAGCCTTCTTTTATATAGGGAACTCCTTTAATGTATACTTTATTTTTAAAAACTTAATTTGCAACAGTATTAGTTATCTATTAAGTAATTTAATAAATATTTATGAAATGTCGGCTACATGCTACTAGGAACTATGCTCAGGTAGGAAGAATATAAAAATTAGTAAGACATAGTCCCTGACTTTTTAGAAGGAAAGTGTGGAAGCAAATAATTCAATGCCTTATAAGAAGTGCTACAGAAATAATACAAAAAGCTAAGGAACACAAAGACATAAGCAATTAGCTCTACTTACAGAGTTAGGGAGATAAAAAGGTTTCATATTGAAAAGACAGAAATTAACTATTAAAATGATTAAAAGTGTAATGACCACTTCTCACAAATTTTCTCAAATCTTGGTAATTTAAATATTTATACCTGTCATGAACTTAAGAAAGTCAATTTAACATTTCTTTGTCTCAGTTTTCCACACATTAAATTATAATTAGTGTTTATCACTAATTAAATGATAATTGGTTGTGATAGATAAATCAGTGATATTTTAAAATTTATATCAAAGATGCTTATTGGTTAACATTTTAATGTATTTCTGTATTTCCTACTGAATACTACATATTCTTTTATTCAAATCACTCATAAAAATGTAATTTACAACTATTCCATACCTGTAAAAGGACAATAATTTTCCTTATACTTAGCATGATCAGCTACCTTTGCAATAGTTAGTATGCTGCCTGTCTCAGAAAAAGCTCTCAATAATAGTGAGTTCTCAATAAGTACTTGTTGAATAAATGTCTAAATGAGGATCAATTCAAACAGACAAGTAATAAAATGATAATATTATATAGATAATGTCATGAAATATAACAAAGAAACTTCTTAAAAACTGGGGTTTTAATGTTTTAAAATAACAAAAACAATGCTGTGACCTAAAAGACGCAGGCCTTATAAATTGATCTGTTTCTAAAACTCTATAACACGTAGGATCTTCTGGTAGTGCCCATATTATTACATAAATGCGATTTATTAGCATTGAAATAAAAAGGCAACACATTCTTAAAACTGAATTAAGTTCAGCCATTTTGGAAACAGTTGGGCAGTTTCTTAAACAGTTAAACATAAATTTACTAAAACAACCCAGCAATTCGACTCCTAATATCTACCTAAGAGAAATAAAAACATATTTCCACACAAAAACTTCTACATAAATGTTCATAATAATAGCCAAAAATGAAAACAACTCAGATGTCTATCAAAAGGAAAATGAATAAGCAAAATATTGTATAACCATACAGTGGACTACTACTCAGTAATAAAGGGAATAGAACTACTGATAAAGGTTATAATATAGATGAACCTCAAAAATATGCTAAGTGAATAAGCCAGATGCAAAAGACCAAATATTGTATCATTCAATTTATATGAAATATCTAGAAAGTGAAAACCTTTAGAGATAGAAAGTAGACTAGCAGTTGCTTGAACTGGAAGTAAAAACAGGGATGGACTGCAAATGAAATGAGCATAGGATATCTTTTTAAAGTGATGAATTGTTCTAAAATTGAACTGTGATAATTGCACAAATCTGGTAATTATTTTTTTGTTTTTATTTGTTAAAGACAGGGTCTTGCTCTGTTTCCCAGGCTGGAGTGCAGTGGCACAATCATAGCTCACTGCAGCCTCCATCTCCTGGGTTCAAGGGGTCCTCCCACCTCAGTCTCCCAAGAAGCTAGGACTACAGGCACACATCATCATGCTTGGCTAATTCTTTTTTTATTTTTTGTAGAGAAAGAGTCTCACTATGTTGCCCAGACTGGTCTCAAACTCCTGGCCTCAAACGATCTTCCCATCTCAGTCTCTCAAAGTGCTGGAATTATAGGCAAAAGTCACCATGCCCAGCTATTCCACTAATTATTAAAAATAATAGAATTACATACTTAAAATGGTATGTATGTTACACATCAATAAATCTGTTAAAGAAAGCTGAATTGCCAGACTCGATGGCTCAGCCTGTAATCCCAGCGCTTTGGGAGGCCAAGGCGAGTGGATTGCCTGAGCCCATGGGTTTGAGACCAGCCCGAGCAACTTGGCGAGACCTTGTCTCTACAACAAATCAAAAATTAGCCAGGCATGGTAGCGTGCACCAGTAGTTCCAGTAACTTGGAAGGCTGAGGTGGAAGGATCGCCAGAGCCCAGCAGGTCTATACTGGGGTGGCCATGAGTGTGCCACTGCATTCCAGACTGGGCAATAGAGTGAGACTCCAACTCGAAAAAAAAAAGCTGAATTGGCCAGGCAAGCTGGCTCACACCTGCAATTCCAGCATTTTGGGAGGCCTAGGCAAAAGGATCACTTGAGCTCAGAAGTTTGAGACCAACCTAGGCAACATAGCAAGACCTCATCTATACAAAAAATCAAAAAGCATGCCTATAGTCCCAGCTTCTCAGGAGACTGAGGCAGAAGAATCACCTAAGTCCAGGAGGTGGAGGCTAAAGTGAGCCATAAGCATGCCATCATACTCTAGCCTGGGTGACAGAGTGATCTCCCACCCCTTCCAAAAAAGATAACTGAATTATGAAAAAGCCAAATGTTACAAATTAATACCTGAGGAATGTTGAGTTCCAATAACTGGCTTTCGGTAATCTCACTGAGCTGCCGAAATGTCATTGTAAAATCAGCTTCTGTCTTTTCCATGAGCTAATGAAAATAATTATATGTGTGAATCTCAATTCTTCAAAAATATGCTGAACAGTAATTCAACTGATGATCAGGAGAAAAAAGGATAAAGCAATAAACTTACATGTAAGAGAAATGCAATTAAATCATCATCACCATTCCTTTCTCCAAGTAATCCCAATTTGGCTTTGAACAATTTTCTAAACCTAAAAGGAGAAATGAAAATTCAATTTGTTTTAAAATTTTTACCATTGTAAGAATTGTCATCATACCAACGAGGATGCTTTAATATCTGTATTCAAAAATGACAAACCTTGTGTAGTAAAGGACAGGGTACCCTTCAAGAATCTGAGTAGCACTATGAGGGAATAAAGGAAGAGTTAAACTTTGAACATTCTTGAATTACATTTTACAAGAACAAAATGAACCTTCTCATATGTTAAGTAACAAGGAGACTACATGCTACTGATTGTTGTTTAGCAGCTTAATTAAATATTATACCTCAGAAAAAAAGTGTCACTGTAAATTTATTGTCTCAAAGATGTGAATACAGTACATGTCAAATCATGTCACTCCAGAAACATCACTATAAACAATTAGCTTATAGGATAAGTATTGTTGTGTCTCTACAATACCAAGAGAGTTATATAAATGAGCTTTTTGGTATATTTAAAAAATCCTATTAGATCCAAAATAATGCACTATGAATACCTAACCAAATATGATAACATTTTGTCTGACTGTATTAAAAAATAAGGAAACATTTCATACAATTATAGAAAAAGAATGCTTAACCTTAAGCCCATCTTCAAACAAGTTAAGTGTCTATGTCTTAATGTTCTTCTGAAGCCCCATTCCCTCCACCTTATGACCTCATCTTTTCTAACTCTTCCCCTTGCTTATTCTGCTGCAGTCCCCTGGCCTCCCTTGCTGTTGCTAAACACACAGTGCACTCTCTCCCACTTCAAGGTCTTGCACAGGCTGTTCCCTCACAAGGAAGTAGGGATTCTTCCCCCAGGTGTCTGCCCTTGTTCATGTGAGGTTTTCTTCTACAACCCTAAGCCCCTGCCCCCCGCCCCCCATGCTCCTTATCTCCTGCTTTATTTTCCTCCATAGTACTTATCTCCGAATAGTCTATATAACTAATTTGTTTTGTTTATTGACTGTCTCTCTTTTGCTTTTTTTTTAATCACTGCCTCTTAGCATATGGAAATTGTCTCACTAAATATTTGTTGAATGAATGAACTCTGCAGGGCAAAACAGGTGTATAACTAACAGAGATAAGGGTAAAAGTCAGATTGCTTAACAAATATCATATTATAGCACTTCAATTTTAAACTATGTGACAGTATTGCCAATATAGTTTTAAATTAAATACTGGAAACCATAAATGGAATGCAAAACTTTTATGTTTATTGAAATATTTTTGCCACCAGGGATTAATAAAATCAGTATATGCCTTATTTTCCATCTGGGATCTTGTACTGGAAACAGGATCAATTTTAGATTGGAGGGGGTGGAAAACAGGGAAGGTTATAATAAGAGAATATATTTTATTATCTAGCAAATATATTGGAATCACAGAAATGGTTAAATTGTGTTCCTAACCCTCAAGGACTTCAAAGTCCGGTGGGTGAATGAATAGATATTTAACACTCATATAATTATTAATGTACTCTGGTTATCATTCATGCTTATTCATAGACATACATATGATATTTCAATATGAGAAATATAAACACTTCAAATTTGTTTATTTATTATTTACTGTTGTTTTAAAGAGGCAACCATGTTCCCTTTTCTCTTGAGCCTAAATTCAGAATGAGAGAGATGACACTACATAGAGATTAAAATTTTAGCTTGTTACCAATAAAACCTACTCTGGAGAATATGGCTCAGGTCTGCAGATGAATAGTTATATAATATTTGTTACACACAACTGAATCCATACTCTCTGTCACCCTAGATATCAACTGACTGTAAAATAAGATACCTGTAATACAGAGTAAAATAAACTACCTGTACTATTACACAAGGATTCAAAAAATGTATCACCTGTATGCCCCATCTGAGTGAAGCACTTAAGAATGTAAGTAAGACAGAGACTTTATGATGGAACCCCATGAAAAAAGAACAGTAATTAGAAGTGAAATGACTACCTGTGGGGGATGGGAGAGTGCTAAAGGCAAAGATGCTTTAAACAGAAGAAACATACTTCAAGGGAAAACCTAAATACTGAAGTTCAAAATATTAAGCCATCTTAGCAAAATCTAGCAACTAGATAACCAGATGCAAAACATACAAACATTCTAAAGGTCTCACCTTATTGGGATGAAGGGAAAAGCAATGGACAAATAGAATCTTAGAGAGGGAAAATAGGTGAAAACTTGTTTTCATATAACAGGAGAGCAAGTGGCAGGAAACAAGAAGATAACTATGAATGGATTTTTTTTTTTTTTTGAGTTGGAGTCTCACTCTGTCACCCAGACTGGAGTGCAGTGGTATGCTCCCGGCCACCGCAGCCTCGCCCTGCTGGGCTCCAGCGATCCTTCCACCTCAGCCTTCCAAGTAGCCGGAACTACAGGCGCGCACTACCACACCCAGCTAATTTTTTATTTATTGTAGAGACAAGGTCTCGCCAAGTTACCTGGGTGGGTCTTGAACCCATGGGCTCAGGCAATCCACTCACTTCAGCCTCCCAAAGTGCTGGGATTACAGGCTGAGCCACAAAGCCCGGCCTATGAGTAGAATTTTTAATTTTTAAAACTTTTCTTAGTACAGTTTCCAAATTAAATGAAGGATGGGAAAGAATAGGACTCGGAAAAAAAGATGGTGGTAGAGCCAGTTGGACTGTGCAAGTCTCTGTGTGAGTGAATGAGTGTATAGACGAATTTTCATGAGTGTCTGTTTGTAAGTGGGCATGTGAGTGGCTGACTGAATAGGGATTTGGGAGCAAGGGCTCTCCTGATGAAGCGGCTGGTGCCGGCAATTGCTCTGCTTGGACCTTAGTGCCTCCTGGGACATAGAAGCTGAGCACCATGTTCTAAAATCAACAGATCTTTTCCCAGGGAAAAGCTGCCAGGAGTAGTGGCTGTTGCCAGACTGCTCAACCACCAGAGAACCAGGCTGGATGCTGGCAGCGAGAATTGCAGAGGGATCACAGTGGGGGAGCTAGAAGGAGAATCCCACTGTAGAAGATGAAACAGGCCCCCACCATCATCTTGAAAACTGGACAGGGAAGTGTTCCAGCTTGCTCACCTTGGAACAACAGACCTGCTCTCTGTGACCAGTGGGTTTACAACTCAGGGGTTGAGGGTGACCCAGAAGAAATATCCTGAAAGCAGGAGGGACAGAATGAGTGCAGAGTCTCAGGATCCACCCATGGGACAAAGCATGACACCATAAAAGGAGAAGGAAGACCCCCCTCCCCCAGAGATCAGCATGTGTGTGTGTGAATGTGTGTATGGGTTTGATTGGCATTCCTCCTCTTTTTTTTTTTTTTTGTTCTTCTTTTTTTTTTTTTTAATACTTTTTTTGTCCTGGTTAAGTGTGTGTGTGTGTGAATATGTGTGCAAGGGTTTTTGCATCCCCCCCTTTTTTGTTTGTTTTGTTCTTCTTTTGTTTTGGTTTAGTGTATGTGAAAGTGTGTGTGAGGTTCAATTTGCATTCCTCCCTTTTTTCTTCTTCTGTAGAACTGATCTGGAAGCAGCATCACCTTTTAGGGATTGGATGTCTGGGAAAGATTTTAATTCTCCATCACTAATGAAGCTGAACTTGGTTGGATAGGAAATTCTTGGTTGAAATTGTTTATCTTTGAGGACTTCGAAAGTTGGACTTCAGTTCCTTCTTATAGTGTTTCTGCTGAAAAGTTTGCTGCTATTCTGATTTGTCTTCCCGGGCAGGTAGTCTGACCTTTCTCTCTTGCTGCCTTTAGAATTTTTTCTTTTATACCTACTTGTGTAGGT
>CAUYQG010233084.1:0-14765 GCA_963574415.1 Tarsius wallacei | reverse complement strand
GGCTGATTTTTTGATTTATTGTAGAGATGAGGTCTCGCCAAGTTGCCCAGGTGGGTCTCGAACCCGTGGGCTCAGGCAATCCACTCACCTCAGCCTCCCAAAGCGCGGGATTACAGGCTGAGTCACCGAGCCCGGTTCAACTCTATTTTACAGATGAGAAAACTTAAGCCACGAGCGGTGAGGCAACTTGCTTAAGGGCAAAAGCCAATCAGTGCAAAACTTGGAAAAGAGCAGAAGGGACTGAGCAGGCCCAAATTCCTGAGCCAATAACCTACTATATCTTATTTTGTCCCACAAGACCAGGGCTTTTCAATCTCAGCACTATTGGCAGTTGGGGCCAGACAATTCCTTGTTGCATTGTGGGATATTCCATGCAGTAGATGCCAGTACCATCCCTCACCTACTGTGACAACCAAAAATTCTCCAGACGTTGCCAAGTGTTCCCCGAGGGCAACACTGGGCCTGGTTGAGAGGCACTGAGAGAGAGTCGATTCTGCTATTCGGCACTTAGAGACGTACTCGTCACCTGTGGCTCTGTCTCATGGCCAGTCTGCAGCTGTTCCACGGCACAGACAGGGTCTGGTGAACTGTTGTGTTTCCTGTGTCTTGCACGGCAGTGGTGTGTGAGAGATGCAGCGAATTTGAGTGATCAAATGAGACCCTGGAATGTAACTCTCACTTGCTGGTTGTTGAGCGTCCTAGGAAACATTAGCCTGGTGTGGTCTGGCAGAAGAGGCAGGAGGATGCCCTGCATGGCCTCCTGTCTGGGGCAGTGGGATCCTGTTCACCTCTTCTCGTCACAACCACAGTGCCACGAAGGCGACTTCCTGAGAATCTTCTGCAGGCACCAGGCTTAATTATGCGGCTTCTCTTCATTTTCCCAAAGCAATAGAAACAGACACCACCGGAAGAGGTTTTTCTTGCTGGGAATCAGCCAGCATTTTGGAATGCTAAGCCTTGAGATTCTCACAGTTAGGAGAAAAAAGCCCCCAGTGCAGCCATTAGAAGGCCAGGAGAGCCACGGGAGAATATTTGTCACAGAGTCATAACATCTTGGCACTGGGAAAAGTCACAAGTGAAATATAAAAGGAATCGTCTCCACCACAAAATCCTATCTTATTGTTTTTCTTAATCCCAGAAATTTTCACCAATGTTGACTTTGGGGGAAGTGACTAAACAATTCTGTGTCTGTTTTCCAAGTGATAAAATGCTGGAGAGGGCAGAGCCCTCTTTTGTAAGAAGCAAACAAAACCAAATGAAACAAAGAAACAAAACAAAGAGGGCTGCTAGGTTGTAAAATATGAGTTCCAGTGAATCTTGGAAGGGCGGGTTTACTTTGAGCAGAATAAAAATAAAAGACAGAGTGAGAGAAAAAGTACCAGCTATTGGTTAAATCGATCTTAGAGGGAAATTCATAAAAAAAAAGAAAAGAAAAGATGGACTAACTTGTCATGGATTTCACTGGTCAGTTAACTCAAATGGACAAATTGATTTGAAAGAGAACACAGTTAAAACAGCAGTAAGGACAAAAAGAGAATAAAGACCCAGAGTGAGAGGGAAAAGCAATTATGATAGAAGAAAGGCTGGTGGCACCGGGTTAATATTACTTTATTTGTTTTACTTATTTATTTTTATTTTTAATTTTTTTAGAGATAAGGTCTCACTCTGTCCCCAGGCTGGAGTGCAGTGGTGTGATCATAGCTCACCGCAGCCTCAACTTCCTGGGCTCAGGCAATCCTCCCACCTCGGCCTCCTGAGTAACTGAGATTACATGTGTGTGACACCATGCCTGACTAATTTTCCAATATTTTGTGCAGATAGGGGGGGTCTCGTTATGTTGCCCAGGCTGATCTTGAACTCCTGGCCTCAAGCAATCCTTCCACCTTGGCCTCCTAAAATGCTAGGATTACAGGCATGAGTCACCGCTCTCAAGCCCATATTCCTTTAAAGGTGAGTTTGCCCAAGCGTATCAGAAACTTCAGCATAAAGCCCTCATGTTGGTCATCACTGCAGTAGAATTTGTGTGGTTGTTTTTCAGCCTAAGTTCAGGTACGTGATAATATATCAGGGATATATCAAGATAAGACTGTTACTTACTCTTTTTTTTTTTTTTTTTTGAGTTGGAGTCTCACTCTTTCGCCCAGGCTGGAGTGCAGTGGCACATTCACGGCTACCCCAGCGTCAACCTGCTGGGCTCTGGCGATCCTTCCAAGTAGCCGGAACTACAGACACGTGCTACCACACCCAGTTAATTTTTAAAAAAAATTATTGTAGAGACTTGGTCTTGTCAAGTTGCCCAGGCTGGTCTCAAACCCGCGGGCTCAGGCAATCCGCTCGCCTCAGCCTCCCAAAGTGCTGAGATTACAGGCTGAGCCACCGAGCCTGGCCTACTTATTCTTGACTGGTTGTTCTTGGGGAAGTAGGAGACAAACCAGAACCAGAGGAGAGTCAGAGGTTTGGGGTCCCAACTCAGATGAGGATGTCCAAACAGGACTTTTCTTCTGGGTAGGAGGGTGAAGGTGGGGAGGTGGAGAAGTATCAGATGTTTCAGGAAGATGGCAGCAGTTAGCCATGGAGACCCTGGGGGGAAAGGGCTGAGGCAGGAGTGAGGACCCTGGTGAGGAAGGGGCTGGGGCAGGAGTAGGGACCCTGGAAGGAAAGGGGCTGGGGCAGGCGTGGGAACCCTGGGGGGAAGGGGCTGGGACAGGAGTGGACACCTTGGGTGGCCAGGTCTGAGCAGGGATGGGCAGCCCCACAGAGAGGGAGATGCTGGACTTTCCAGGGTGCGCAGACTCATGGAATTTAGAGCACTGGGGCTTTAGGAATCTAGTCTAAGCTCCCAATTTTCAGATGAGGCCCAGAGAGATCGATGTTTTTCATGAAGCTCCCTGGAGGCGAATGGGAACTCTCCTTCAGAAATGTCACCCTCTCCCGTGGAGAAAATGTCTCTGTTGACCCTGAGAGTACAGGGCACATTGATCAGTTTTCCAGGTGTTCAGTCTGGCCGTAGGCAAGCAGGTCTGAAGCAGCCAGATGGGAGGTGCCACCGGTGAGACTTATTTCTGACATTGTTCAGTGCTGAGTCCAACTTGCCATCATTCCTGCTTGTGTCTGGCATGTGCTCTCCAAGTCCGTGTCTGCTGCCAAAGATCCTGCTGCATGTCAGGTGACCAGAATAAGACTGTGTGGTGGCCAGACTCAGCGGGGGAAGGATGGAGATGGACAGGAATGTGATGTGATCAGTTGCTAGATTTAGCAATGAAAACACAGCATACCTAGTTAAATTATAATTTCAAATGAATGGGACTGAGCATGGTGGCTCACACCTGTATTCTCAGTGCTTTGGGAGGTCAAGACAGGAGGACTGTTTGAGACCAGGAGCTCAAGATCAGCCTGGGCAACATAGTGAGACCTTATCTCTACAATTTTTTTTTTAAACAGTTGGGCATGGTGGCATATGCCTGTGGTCCTGGCTACTCAGGAAGCTGAGGTTGAAGGATCGCCTGAGCCCAGTAGTTTGAGGCTGCAGTGAGCGCTGATTGTGCCACTGCCTTCCAACCTGCATGACAGAAGGAGAACCCCATCTCTAACAAAACAAAACAAAACAAAACAAAACATTTTCAAATGAACAGTGAATGAATTGATAAGTATAAATATATCCCAAATATTGCATGAGATATACACTAAAAAAGTATTCACTGTTCATCTGAAATTTAAGTTGGGCTTCCTATGTTTTATTCTTTCTTGAGATGGTCAGAAACAAAGAAGTCTGCATCCTTGATGATGTTAGTGAGTTTGGGAGTGTTGTGCCTTCCCTATTTCAGATGGAAGATGGCTGCCTAAGTCTGTTTCTCTTATACTTTCTTTCATGTGCCGGGGGTTTCTAGAAGAGACAGGACATCCTTATGTCTTGAGAAGCCCACGCAGCAAAGGAGGGAGAGAAAAGCTTTCGTAGGTCATTGCTGCAACAAATTTACTTCTCCCATTCCCTTTTGTCTTGCTCCAGCAAAAGGAACAACACACTCTTTGAGAATTTGAGGACAGACGGAAACTTGGGTAGATAAACCAGCACATACTGTAGCTTGTGTCCTGGGGAGATAATAGCTCTGAACCTGCTAAAATAAATGGTCTGCTTTGTTCTTGAATAATAATCAGTTGGCAGCTTTGTTCTCTCTTCCCCGGCAGCTGGATGAGGAGATTCTGATTCAGAGGGAAAAGAGTGACCCAGGCTGAGTATCTTGGACAGAAAAAAAAAGGAAATATGCCCAGGACAGGCTTCCCTGAGTGGAGCTGGAGACCCTGCCGCAAGGTGCTTCCCCCACACCTGTCGCACGCCATTGTGTCTCAAGGAGAATGACCTTCTTTCTTAAAAAAAAAATGCAAACACAATATGAGAGACACAATATATTAAGTTATATCCCTTTAGGATGACATTTTTCTTTAGACTCTAGTCCCACATTTGACTGGCAGCAAAGACTTGAGTTTACTGGATCCTGGTACAGGTCATCTGTGTAGGTATTAAGTGACAGGGAGGGTGATCACAGAGAGACAGACTATAAAGAGAGTCCCCAAATGGAAGAATCTGGGTGGCTTAGGAGGACTGGGGAAGTGGGGAGACCAGCCTGGCCATACTTGCGGTTTTCCGTTGATAAAAAAGAGTGCTGCCTCCTTCCTCTGAGAAGCTGAGTCCCAGAGCTCTCCTTCTGTGCAGTCTTGGCTGACTGACTGCATGCTTCCAATCCAGACAGCAGCAGGGTTTGAGTGTGACGAAACCAGTTACAGGAGTCTCTAGATCATGACATTCATAAAGGCTAGGGATTCAGAGCCATAGCCTGTACCTCAGTGCCAGCCAACTTTCCTAGAAATGTGTCCCCTAGACTTCAAAGGGTAAAGAATGTGCAGTTTTCTCCATCCATGTGACCAAAATGCCTGCTTTAGTGACAATAAGAACTTTGGAATCAGAAGGCCAGGGGCAAGCCTGGTGACTTCTATTTTCTGGTTGAATGGTACTGTGTAAGCTCTATTGTCTCCTCCTCTGAGATAGGGATGAAAGTCCTGGGTTGCCTCTAACAGGGAGGTCAAAGACTGAGCTTTATAGTGTAAGTAAGTATAATTTGCTGGTTGTGATCACAGCTGTAGATGGAGAGTGTCAGTCTCATAATCGAGGGGCAGCCCACTTGGTGACTCTGTCTCTATGTCTCTGGTTTCTAAAGCACACCATGAACGTCGCAGCTGCTGATCAAAGCACAGATAACATGAGTAGTCCTCATGAACACATGGTGAGGGTCTCCTCATCCCTACTGCTGCTCACTCCAGGACCAGCTGGGCTGTTCACAGGGACCATCAAATGTGCTATGAACACTGGCTAGGAAACAATAAGGCAGAGTTTCATTAGCTCCTTTTGCCCGAAAGGACATGAAAATGTGCTTCCTGGTGGACACCACTGTTTGACTATAGCTCTGATCTTCCCTAGAAACTCTTCTTTGCTATAGAAACTATCTTTCCATTCTTTTCTTTTTTTTTTTTTTGAGTTGTAGTCTCACTCCTTTGCCCAGTCTGGAGTGCAGTGGCATGCACGCTCACAGCCACCCCAGAGTCGACCTTCTGGGCTCTAGCGATCCTTCCGCCTCAGACTTCTGGGTAGCTGGAACTACAGAGGTGCGCTACCACGCCTGGCTATTTTTTATTTTATTGTAGAGATGAGTTCTTGCCAGGTTGCCCAGGCTGGTCTCGAACCTGCGGCTCAGGCAATCCACTCGCCTCGGCCTCCCAAAGTGCTGGGATTACAGGCTGAGTCACCGAGCCCTGCCTATCTTTCCATTTTCTAGTTAAAAAAAAAAAGTCTACTAGTGTAAAAAATTATTGTCTATATCCAAGGTGATCAAATGAAGGCAACTGTCCAGATGATTCAGGTAAACTTGGTGGTCTGGGGTACCCTATGCCTTGAGGTGGGGGACGTAATGGACAGAAAAGCAATGGCTAATAGTAGGTTGATGCATAAGTTTGTAACTTGTTTTTGGCTGGAAACACTGTGGTGTTGGGAGTTTGTCATTTGTCATTTGGAGTAACACTGTTGTGCCTGTGAAAACACCTTACCTTTTGCAGATTTGAAGAAAGTTAGTGCCATTTGCTAAAGAAGATGGAGCATCAAATGAAAAAAATGAACACTTCTGACATATTCCTCTGTTTGAGCTGAACAGAGGAGTAAAAGCAGCGGAGGTGGCTTGAAACATTTGTGCCGTGGATGGGGAATGACACTGGGGAAAGCATGGCAAGAAAATGGTTTTGTTGTTCCAAAGAGGCCACTTTGACCTGAGTGATTCTCCACGTTCAGGAAGACCATTGGGCTTTGATGAAGACCATCCAAACACTTTAATCTCTGATGATCCACGCCAATCAATCAAGAGTTGGCAAATGTGATAAACTGTGACCAGACAGCCATCATGTGATATTTGCATTCCATGGGCAAGCGAGAAATGCTATTGACTTATGCATCAATCCTTATTGAAAACTGATGTGTGCCAGACATCGTGTGAAGTGTCTACACGTGTCACTGCATGGAATTCTCATAGCAATCCCTTGGGGCTAGTCCTGTTATGCTACCACTTTACAGTTGAGGAAACTGAAGTTCAGGGAGGTCAAGGAACATTCCCACACAGTTAAGAAGAGGCAGGGCTGGGACCCAAACCTGAAGTGTTTATTCTAAAGCCCGGGATCTTATCATCCATGCAATTTTTTTTTTTTTACCTCTTGTCTTAATTTTCTCCCCCGTCTTGTAATTCCTAATCAATCTACCGGAAAACATACCTCTTTGGCCCTTGAACTAACCCCATCTCCTTTCTTCTGTTGGGCAGCCTTATGTTAAACTCCATAGCAAGCCTCTGCCACTATGAGAGGAGAAAGGTGTTTGGTGCTGAGCTCTGGCTGGGCAGGCTGGGAAGCTATCTCGGTCTGGGCACCCTCTCCATGACAACGAGGGTGCTGCGGATGGCCTGCAGTCCCCAGGATGGGAGTGTGGAAGGAGGGACATGATGCTCAGCCACCACAGGCTGCTTCCTGAAGCTGGGAGGGATCCCACCCCACCATGCTGGTACTTTCCTCCAGTCTAGCCGCACAGACGTCCAGGGGCAGAGCTGAAGCTGCCTCTCACTTTCCGCTTCTTTGAAATGGTCATAACGATGTGCTGCAGGGACAAAAACCATGAGAAAACCAATTGTTTCAAAACCCCAGAACCCACCCCTTGCCTCTCCAGCAACGCTCCTGGCTATTGCTCTTCAGCCTTCTCAAGTCAGTGTAAATCACACCTCCAGGAAGTCCTCCCTGAAGACCCAGGCTGGGCTAGAGCGCCTCCCCTCTGTGCATCTGCTTTGTGAGTGCATCGCCAGTGCAAGAATTCCACAGGTGCATTCATTCCCAGTTTACTTGCCATTCTCCCTTGCTTAGATGAGACACGCTCCAGGGTGGAGACAACCTTAGCATCTGCACTTAACAGGCACCTCATGCACGTTGATAATCTGAACCCTTAACTTCAGCTGAAGAGATCGATATTCATTCCAAAGAGGGGCAATGGTGGTTGGTTTTTGCTGCCCCTCCCCCTTTTTGATCAGTCCATTTATGCCATTTCGTTTTTAGTACCTGACCCTTCCCCCTTGTAGGCAGAGCTGTTCTTTGGAGTTTTTAGATGTCTTTGGAAGTGTCCTTGCCTCATTCGGATCTCTGGGTCATGGCTTAGTGTTCCAGGGAATTCCAGGGGGGAAGAAATCATTTTGCTTCTGCAAACCCTGATGTCCACTCCTCTGATAAAGGATCCCAGCTGCGACAAGAAGATTATTTACTTGAAACTAATGAGCATAGCTAATTACTGCAGTAGATTTGGACAGGGACAGAGTGTACCGGAGCAGCTGCTGGCAAGGGTTCCAACCTCCCAGCTTGGCAGCCGAGCCACGGAACCCCCAGACGCGTCAGTGCCTTTTGGTCTTCCAATTGCCTGCTCACTAGCAAGCAGATTTTAAGATCCTGGTTTGGGCCTCAATTGTCTGACAGGAGCCAAGAAGGAATTTCTGTGGCTTGTTTTTTTCCTCACTGGTTCCAATTTTCATAAAATGTATAAAAAAACAATGATAAAGTCTGACTTTTTTGAGGGTGTGGGATTTGGGGTCCACCCATTCCTTCCACAACCTAATTCCTCACAACTCCTACACTGTTTCTCTCCTCGAGAGCAGGAAGCCCGCTTCTTGTCCCTCACTCACAAATGGCTGGCTCCTCTGGCTGAGGCTTTTCTGATCCAGAACATTCTCTAATCTGGAGACTCAAGCTCACCTTCCAGCACATTTTGCCACTGACCCCACCTGACGTTCATGACTTTACTTGGCATTCTGAGCTGTGCTTGTGCTAGATGCCAAATCTCATTATACTGAACTGTGTAGGACACCCAAATTCTTTCCTTTGGGTGGAATTTTGTTAAAATGAGACCTGAGAGAAGGTAATAGTGGTACACAGTGAGGTTAAAACGAGTTAGCATATTATAAAGTGCCTAGTTCAGTGCTTGGCACAACTTATGTACATTCTTTAGACATGTAACTTCAATATGTATCTTTAGAGCATAGATTGTGAAGCCTAGTCCTGTCTTCTTCCCCACCCCCCCCTTCTCTCTCTCACTCTCTTTATTTATTTACTAAGCCTTTAAAGTGGTTGGAACTACATGTGCATGCCACTGTGCCCAGCTAATTTTTTGATTTATTGTAGAGATGAGGTCTCACCAAGCTGTCCAGGCTGGTCTGGAACCCCTGGACTCAGGCAATTCTCTTGATTCTACCTCCCAAAGTGCTAGAATTACAGGCATGAGCCACTGTGCCCTGGTTCAGTCCTGTTTTCTATGCTGTATGAGAAAAGCACATGCATTAGCCATGGTCTCTGCTCTCAAGTGTTCTCCACTGTCATGGAGGTGACAAGACACACAGACATGGTATAGTCCTGATGTGATGCCAGTGCTACTGGGAGAAATGTGTGGGGAGCTGGCGGGAGGATGGTGAGGTTAACTGGAAAAGGCTTATGGGCAGTGACAGGTACTGTTTTGCCAGGTACTGTTGGAGAATACACCTGGGCATGAAGAAGGGTGTGGGGAAGACCAGAGGTGGTTACTTTGGCGGCAGAGGATGCCAGGCCTGCTGTGGTGAAGGTCTTATAGGCCATCAGCAGTGTCTGCAGAAGATGAGGGCATGGTGGTGCCTGGAGTTGAATCACTAGGGGGACTCTCAGGATCCTGAGCCATAATGACCTCGGGGGAGGCGGGGGCTGGAGGATGGTAGGCATGCCAAAATCTGAGTAAGGAACACCCTGGCTTTCCTGGAAGTTACAGAGTGAGGTGCATCTCCTGGCTAAACTAGAAGCAGGCAGAGAAAGAGCGCCTCCATGTTGGAGCTGATGGGGATGAGGTGTGACCTGGAAGATGCAGGTGGCTTAGGTGACTGCTGGGGGAAGGAAGCAGGAGAGGCCTTCACAGAGGCAACTCAGCACCAGGCAGCAGAACTTCATAACACAGTCGCAGGGCCTGATGCAGAAAGCTCGACTCAAAAGAGTGGCACCTAGGAAGTTTTTTGTGCTGAATTTAGCAAACACACTCTGTGCTTTGAGCCCTTAAGGACAAAGGAGTTGTCATGGATCTAAGGTCTTTAATTTTTTTCAAAAAGATTACACGAGAGAGATTCTTATACCATGCAATTGAGTCAAGTAATGGGTCAAAATAAAGAAAAACAAGTTGAGGAGTCAGTATAGAAATGGGATGTATATATTGTAAATGTTTTATTAACTTATAAATGTGCACTGATTTCCTGTATTAGTATTGGGT
This sequence comes from Tarsius wallacei, assembly GCA_963574415.1. Classification (NCBI taxonomy): domain Eukaryota; kingdom Metazoa; phylum Chordata; class Mammalia; order Primates; family Tarsiidae; genus Tarsius; species Tarsius wallacei. The sequence goes on along the minus strand of CAUYQG010233084.1, from coordinate 4,918 downwards.
TTTGGCTTCTTTGACCACAGGTATGCTGTCTGGGCTCTTTCTTTCTCTTCTGTGAGCTACATTCATGATGGATCAATAGTGGCCACCAGTCCTTTGCTATTCCTCCCATGGAGAGGTGGAGTCCAGTTTTTCTCTGCCTGAATCTGGACTGGCCTTTTTCTTGACCAGTAAGATGCAGTGGAAGAGACATTCTGGGGTTTCCATGGTTGAGTTCCTTGGAACTCTTGCTGGGAAGCCTGGGTTGCCATGGGAGAAGTTTACTACTTTGAGTTCCCCAAGCTTGAAAGGCCACACAGAGGTGCTCCTGAGGATGACTCCAGCAGAGTTCAGCCTCCTGCCATCCTCATTAAGGTGCGAGACACATGGTGAAGCTGTCTTGGACCCTCCAGACCAGCTGCCCACCATCAAATAACCTGCATTGAGAGCATGCAGAAAAGAAAAACGGAATAAGCCCCGTTTGAATTGCTAACCCACAAAATTGTGAAATGTAGTAAAAGGGTGTTGTTTGAAGCCTCCAAGGTCTAGGACAGCTTGTTAAGCCACAAATATCTGGAGCTGTGCTGTAGAGATGGCTGGGCACATGCTTACAGTGCTGAGAGATGCCCAGAGGTCTGGAAATTCAGCTCCCTAACTTGCATATGAGAATCCTGAATATTGTCAGAGGCCCAGTAGCTGACCACAAAAGCAGCGACCAGGCAGACAGTGCCTGGGCCTCCTGCCTTCCACTTCTGCTTCCCTGCCCTTGACATAAGGGCCTCCTGTGCTTACCTTTCCTGGGTGGGCTCTCTGGGAAAGGGTCCACAAGCAGAGCTAGATGCGGAGATGACGGGCTGCATTGCCTCATTCACAGGTCTTTCCTAGGATCTGTTTTTCAGCGCTGCCTCCCCAGGGCCCCAGAGCTCTCTGAGGTCGAGGCATACATCTGGTGTCTGGTATAGCTCCCTCCCTGTTCCTCCTAGAGGGCCTGCCATGGAGAGGCAGGGTGGGCAGCAGCCAGCTTTAGAGCTGCAAGCTTCCCTGGATGCGAAGGCTCCCATGAGGGATCCTATGACTGCCCAGCTCCACAGACATGTGGCCAGCAAAGTCACACAGGGCCCCATTTGCAGAAGAAGCTATGTGCTCTGTTTAAGGCTGTTAGGCTGCCATCTTGAAACTCTTAATCCTTTTTGAACAAGAAGCCCTGCATTTTCATTTTGTACTGGGCCCCGAAAATTAAGTGGTTGATCCTACACATAACTTGTGACTATTGTGGGGAGGCTGGGAGTCATGATTGTTTCATTGGTGCAGCCTGTACAGTCCTGCTGGAACCAGGTGGAGTGGTTGTGTTGGCAAGGAAAGACAAACCCCATCAAAACGGAATCCTGTATTCATGGTTCCCTCTATCTGACGGAGTCCTCATCCCGCACTATTAATAAGATGACCTGTCTCTGGTAGGATTTGCTTAACTGGGAACGGGGTTGGAGGCAGACAGTGCCATGTAGCTCAGGCCTAAAACTACAAAACCCAGAATGTGCTGATTCTCAGTTCTCCTTCTCTAGGAATCAGGCTGAGGACACACCTTTTTCACCTGCTGGGTTTCCTACATGGGGAGATATAGGGGCAGTGAGAACCAAAGGTGTCAGGCACTACAGCTTCTAAGACAGGCAAGAAGTACAGAACTGGCCCCGCTCAAAGCCTGGGTAGAATTTTAGAATGCTTGGTAGGACTGGAAGTGGCCCACAGCCCCTCCTGCAGCAAATGTGAATCCCATTCCTTGTAACAAGTTGATCCACATTTGCTAATCGTATTTAGAACTGTCCTTGGCCAGACATGGTGACTCACTCCTGTAATCCCAGCACTTTGGGAGGCCAAGGTGGGAGGATTGCTTGAGGCCAGGAGCTCAAGACCAGCCTGGGCAACACAGTAAGAACTTACATCTACAAAAAATAAAAAAGTTAGCTGAGCATGGCGGTGCACACCTGTAATCCCTTACCCGGGAGACTGAGGCAAAAGATCACCTGAGGCTAGGAGGTCAAGCCTGTGGTGAGGTGAGCCATGATCATGCCACCACACACCAGCCTGGACGACAGAGTGAGACCCTGACTCAAACACACACACACACACACACACACACACACACACACACACACACACAGTCTGGGTCGGAGGTCTAGCTGACAAGTCTTTGCCTCTTATCCATGTCTTTGTTATCCTAGAATGGTGATTCTCAATGTGATCCCTGAATTAGCAACAGCAGCAGCACCTGAGAATGTATAAGATGTGCTAATTCTTGGACTTGCCCAGATCTCCTGAATTAAAAACTCTGGGGTGTGGCTGGTGAGCTGCAGTGTGACAAGCCCTCCAGGTGACTCAGGTTGGAGGGCCTTTCTCCTTGAGAGATGCAGCAGAATAAGGCCCTCAACCAAAATTTCAGAGTTGACACCTGTGTGACAGATGAGGTCTCATTTTTGAAAAGGAAAGAATAGTGGCAGCAGCTCTCACCCGCGTGCATGCACACATACAAGCACACACAGGGTGGAAGAAGGCTTTGCTCCTCATCCTCTTCCATTTACCATCTGTTAGCCACGCTCAGAGTTATTTGAACTAGAATCAGCGTTAGAATGAGCTTGCTTGTGGGGTGTCTGGAAGGCAGGTGCAGCCTGCCACTTCCAACGCAAACTGAGAACAAACAGCACACTGAGCCCAAGTCAGCCTTCTGCTGCTAGAGACAGAGGAGGAATGTGTGTGTTGCTGGGAGGATGCCCCCTAGCGTGTTGCCTTACCTCGGGGCCTTAATTAGAAGCAGCAGTGGCCCTCCGGCCTGCTGAGTTTCTGTTTGATGTGATTGCACAAAAGAGCTGACATGGAAAACTAGAACTTTTGTTATTTCACACATTCTGAAAAGCTTTTGTAAAAGCCCCCTTTTTGTTTCTTATTTGCTGTCACATGCACCATGATAGTTTTAAAAAAGATTTACACAAGGCAAACAACTGGTAATAATATATGGCTTTCCCTTTTTACCAGAGATGACCAGGCTTGTTTATGTTATCTCTGCCCTTCCTTCTCTCCTTCACAGGGCCCAACTCCTCCCCAGCCACCTCCTGTGTACTAACTACCTTCTCCCTGTGGACCTCTTGCCCTTTTCCTTGGGTCTTTCTAGAGATGCCCTTGTGTTTAGGCTTGGAAACTTGGGCATTTAAAAACCTATTCAATATAAAAGTGAAAATATTCCCTTGAAACATGTTATTTTAATTTCATAATTGCACCTCTCTGAGTCGACCTGATAAATAAAACTAAGAGCTGTGGAAATTGTGTTATGTCTTGCTTTATATCAACAAGGCAGCGGACACCAGCTGTAACCTATCTGAATGAATAGTAAGGAACAGGAAAGAGGCAAAGTGACTGTGTTCCTGACCTGCTACACGTGCTGTGTAGCTAAGTTCATGGGCTCTGCCCAGTGCCACTCTCGGCTCATGGCAAGTCCTGGTTAGCTGTCCACAGTGGGTCACTTTCCCACATAGCACAGTAACATTACCTTGGGTTAACAGGAAATACGTAAGAAATAATGTTTTCTGACACACCAAGTGGGTCTTGCATCTGGACTTGTGGAGCTGTGTTGATTGGACAAGGGCTCTCGTTTCCTATCTTGATTCTCTGAGTTTTTAAGTCATGGCTTATTTTTGTTTGCTTGTTTTTAAAACTCACTTAACTTCCTTTGAGCACAGAGGGAGTTTATTGGAAGAATATTGGAGTATCTCCATAGAACCCAACACCAAGAACTACAGCCTAAGCCACATGAAAGCCAGGAATCAGGAAGTAGAAAGATTTCAAGAGGCTGGTTATTCCATTCTCACCTTTATCTCTCTCACCCTCTGTCTTGAGGCCACCTGAATTCCTTTGCTTTTTCTTCATGCTTGATCCATGATTGTTTTTCTCTGTAGACCAACTTTCACATTTTGCCATGAGCATGGATAAACATGGCTACCACAAAATGGTAGTCCCTAGTTCAAGGGGGAGGCTTGAGGATATCCCATTACCCAATAGTTTGTGGAGAAGCTGAGCAACCATGACCTAGGTGGTGGTCAGGGACAGAGTCATGTGGTACCATTATTGCCACGGTTCATTTCAGAAATGAGGATTTGTACTGTTAAAAAAAATTATCTCTAATTTGGAAATAAGGCAAATGGAGGGCTATGTGTGATATTGGAGCCTTGTTTAACTCTCTAAGCGTTCTTTAGTTATCTAGGGGAAGGTACCTTTATTTGACTCACTTTCTTCTACTTATTAAAGGCCCAGACTCTATGAAGTTACGTGATAAACTGTAGATTTTGCAGCAGAGATGCAAATGATATCTGTCTGATAGGAAAGTAGCCCAAGGTTATGGCTTTATTTTCTAGCAACACATTAACCAGTTTTGTATCTAACCTAACAATCTTATTCCAACATTTTGTCTCTTTAATTGCTGTATAACCCTGCAACCTACAAGGGGACCCCCCAAAAACTGGAATTATCTTTTGGAGGGTGGGCACTCTTGTAGTACAGGCTTCCTCTGCTAGGTAAGTGTTCTAGGAACCCATCGGCATCAGAGTACTTGCCAGCGTTATTGTGAGAGGCTGCGTTTGGCTTCAGTGTATTTTTTTTTTTTTTTTTGAGTTGGAGTCTCACTCTGTCACCCAGACTGGAGTGCAGTGGCTGCTCCTGGCCACCGCAGCCTCGACCTGCTGGGCTCCGGCGATCCTTCAGCCTCAGCCTTCCAAGTAGCTGGAATTATAGGCGTGCGCTACTACGCCCAGCTAATTTTTGATTTATTGTAGAGATGAGGTCTCACCAAGTTGCCCAGGCGGGTCTCGAACCCGTGGGCTCAGGCAATCCACTCACCTCAGCCTCCCAAGGCGTGGGATTACAGGCTGAGCCACTGAGCCTGGCTCAGTGTATTTTT
>CAUYQG010233082.1:0-11115 GCA_963574415.1 Tarsius wallacei | reverse complement strand
ACTGATGAGTGAGAACATATGGTACTCGGTTCTTTGTTTCTGTGATAGATCACTGAGTATGATCGACTCTAAACCCATCAAAGCTGCTGCAAAGTCCATATGTTTGTCCTTCTTTATGGCTGCATTATATTCCATTGTGTATATGTACCACATTTTAAAAATCCAGTCCAGCTTCGATGGGCAGCATGGTTGGTTCCATGTTTTTGCTATTGTGAATAAAGCTGCAACAAACATATGTGTAACAGGTATCTTTTTTGTAGAATGATTTGAGTTCCTCCAGGTATATTCCCAATAGGGGAATTGCTGGGTCATATGGAAGGTCAATTTCTAGTCTTTCAGAAATCGTCACACTGTCTTCCAAAGAGGCTGCACTAGTTTGTATTCCCACCAGCAGTGTAGAAGTGTTCCTTTTTCTCTGCATCGTAGCAAGCATCTGTTGTTGTTTGTTTTATTAATGATGGCCATTCTTACTGGGTTTAGGTGGTAGGTATCTCAATGTGGTTTTGATTTGCATTTCTCTAATGATTAGTGAGGCTGAGCACTTTTTCATGTGTCTGTTGACTACCCTTATATCTTCTTTTGTGAAGTGTCTATTCACGTAGGATGACTATTTTTACATTTATAGCTCTATGTAGCTAAAAAGGTAAGATTGCCAAATGTTCATATTGTAGGTAGTCACCTTTTTAATATTAAAGAAAAAAAGCAAAAACAAAACAAACAAGATGATGATACTGCATATATTTTTCTGTTGCTATTTTCTCTTAGTTCAAAGATTATTTGATTTTTCTTGTATTATGATTCTTTAGCCCCAGATACAATGAATCATCTGAATATGGAAGGAAATTATTATGACTTTTTAAGTCTAATATGTTGTTGATCACTCAAATACTAGTTTACCTGCTTTCTCTTTAAAATAACTACAGGGGCACAGCAAATGACATATTTAATTTGACTATAATTCTTATTTCTGTGGTGAAGACCTGTCTTCCATAGTATCAGTCAAAACTTAAGCTGGGTGTTAATTTCAAAGAAATTCTTTAGCATAAAACCATGAAGGCAAACACTGATCAAATTAAACCTACACATGCCAATGTATAACATTGGACACTAGTAGATTAAAACACAATGAATACATGTAAGATTTTAAAAAACATATCTGGATTTCATTTTAAAGAAGCTATCATTTTAGATATAAAAATGCCTCAATCATATGTAAAAAATGTTACTCTTGATGTGAGGCATGCTAATGAAATATTAGAAGAAAGCTCATAGAAACAGCCTAAAAGGAAACCATGCTGTTAATGAAAGAAAGCACTAGAGAAAGTGAGACATTTAAAAATCAAAAGAAAAATTTGCTACAGAATTATTCAAATAGAAGACAAGCAATCAAATTATAATGAACTGGAAAGAGACCAACAGTTAGAAGTGTATACTTTTCTCATGTTCCACACATTGCTCCTATTCCATTAAATTGTAAAAATGATTATTAGATCACAGGGTTAGACTTTTAAGTATAGGTATAAAATGCCTATAATCTCTGAAACCCACATTTAGCTACAGTCAACTTGGTATTTGTTACTTTTTCAAAAGTTTGATCATTGTTTTACATGGCATTAAATTTTTTAATTGTATTTCAGTGAAATTTACACCTATGTAAATAAAATGGGATGCAAATATTAAAAGCTGAAATTGTGCAGGCATGGTGACTCATGCCTATAACCCCAGCACTCTGGGAGGTTGAGGTGAGAGGATTGCCTGAGCAGTCGGGTTTGAGAGCAGCCTGGGCAACTTGGAGAGACCTCATCTCTACAAGAAGTCAAAGATTAGCTGGGCCTGGTGGCGCATGCCTGTAGTTCCAGCTACTTGGAAAGCTGAGGTGGAAGGGTAACTTGAACCCCGCAAGTCCAGGCTGCGGTGGCTGAGAGTGTGCCACTGCACTCCAGCCTGGGCGACAGAGTAAGACTCCAACTCAAAAAAAAAAAAAAATAGCTAATGTTGCCACATAAGATGTAATATATATTGTGTTTATGTGTGTGTGATATATAAAATTATATACACATGCACATATATAATATACATATGTTATATATATACAAATATCTACACTCATTTTAATATTCTAACATGAATAAAAATGGAAGTGAGGGCCACTTTTAATATATTTTCAGATGAGAAAAACTGCATTCAAATATTTTTGAGTTGTCAACCACAATAATATTTAGGAACTCAGATTCAGTAAAATATAGAGCAATAAGGATTTCAAAATAGTGCTATCAAATTTTCCAACTCTTTGGAAGTTTTAACATTGCTCTATATTATACACATGGAAATTTATATAGCTTGGGACACTGAACTAGTTTTCAGCTTTGGGTTTTCAAAAATAAATAAATAAATAAATAAATAAATAAACAAATAATAATTCTTCTGAGTGACTTACAGTTTCTCAGAGTATATATCCTTACTTGGAGTTGGTAAATTCTGCTCATTGACTGGCTAGCACAGATGTGTTCCTGATTCCTCATAGAAATGTGCATTTTCTGTTAACGTATTCACCAAAGTAAGAAGCCAACTAGAACGATGAAGTTCTATGTTATTCCACTTTGAGAAACAAATTGTAAGAAAAAAAATAATCGGCTTAGGTTAAATCAGAGTAGCACACTGGTTACAATGACCAAGAAGTTATTAATGCTACATTAAATTTTTAATTGATTTATCCTGCTTGAATTTTAATGGTGATCATGACAAATTTAATAAAACATACTAGAAATGTAATAACATGGACAAAAATAGAAAGATATAAATCTGTTAAAATTTATGGCACTCAGTCTTCCAGATCCCGTCTAAAAAAGCAAAACCTCAGGCTTATCTCAGAAAATTTTAAATTTCTTTTTAAAAATCAGAAACCAGTTGGGTGCTACTCAGGAGGCTGAGGCTGGAGTATCATTTTAGCTCAGTAGTTCAAGGTTGTAGTGCAGTATGATAGCACCTGTTAATAGCCACTGCAATCCAACATGGGCAATACTGACAGACCTTGAACCTAATTATAAAGAAATAAATAGACAAATAAAATAAGAAGCTAGTGTTGTGGTTCAACTATTTCTTTGTATTCAACCAACCTGGCCTTGCTCCTGAAGCTATCTTCCCTTTCCACTATGGCACTAATATTTTATTACTTTCTAAGTTTTAATATCAGCATATTAATTGTATTGTTATATCATCCATTTTTAAAATAAACAAACTGAAACGTAGCAGATAATGTCATCCCATAATGACACTTTGACATAAGGATTATTTTATGCTAAGGGCATTTAAAAATAACAGATGCAAGATGAACTTTCTGATTTTCCGTTTTCATCTCCCTGAAACCAGGAAGTAGAACTTCCACATAAAATATGTTCTTATTCCAGGAGGAAGGTAACATTCTTATCACCAAGGATGGAGAGTAACGGCCAAGAGAACTCTGTACAAAGGAACCTTGAAAACAAACTTTTATCTTCCTGGTCACTTATCCATGATTACTTGCCTGAACTCAAGCCCCCTTCCCTTGTCATAGTTTCACAATTTGATACTCATAATTCACCTCTGTCTATTAAGTGTACAACTCTAACTTCTTCTTTGGGTCTTCATTTCCTTTGGAGAGCTCCTGTGTTATATAAAACTTATGTTAAATAAATTTGTATGGTTTTATACTGTTAACCTATCTTATGTCAATGTAATTCTCAAGCCCAGTCAAAAAACCGAAGAAAGTAGAGGTAAAATGTTATCTTCCCTACAGAACAAACAAACAAATGATTAATCCTCTCTTGATGCTATTTCCCTTTGATTATCGCTTAATGAGATGATTTTCTTTCCTATTTCTCTTCTCCATCTCACAGCAACTTTTCTTAAATGTTCCCCCACTTCCTCTTCTCCCGTTCTCTAAATCACTTCAGATAAGACTTCCATTCCCACTGCTACACACTAAAGTTGGTCTTGCCAACATCTGCAATTATCTCAGTGCTGATATATCTGATGGTCACTTCTCTTTTCATTTTACTTGAACTCTCAACACTATTAGACAACATTGATGTACTGTTTTTCATCCTCTTATCCAAATCGCCTACCAGGAGGGCTAAACAGTAGAAAGGAGAGCTTTAGTGGTGATATCAGTTTAGAAGCTGAGAAGAGAAAGTCTCCTGCAAGGACTGAAGGTGCTCTCTTTGAAGAAGAAAAAGGTCAGGTTAGCTTTTATGCCTCACAGGGTCTGTATCCCCCAATAGAGTTATATATATTCAGCAGATTTTGGAGAAAAACTATACATATTTATGAAGGAGCCAAACCCCATGCACAATGGGTAAATATAATAGTAACACACATCCATGTCCGCTTTGGGGCAGAGTTTTACCATTAAAATGGGATGAAATTTGGCTCTTCATGTCAAAGGGTGAACTATAAAACACAAAGGCAGTTTTTATGCAGCCTCCATAAGCTGACTGAAACTGGTTAAAGGCCTGCAATTGCTTAACAGAAAAAAAAAAAGTTTGCCTCTCCTCTGTCCAGTCAGAATTGTACTGGTCTGTGTTATAAATCAGAGCTCAGAGGGATCTGACAGCTTCTATTTTTAGGGAATTAATATCCATAAGAATTTAGAAATTTGACATGCTACCCTTGGTCCATAGGTAACTTTATTTTGTTAAACCTTAGAGTTGGTATTGGTTGAGACAGGGGCATCTACCTTTGTTTCTCAAATCACACTCGATACATTTCTGATTTCTGTAACACTTTTAAAGTTTTTATTTCTTCGTCTAGCACTAGACATCAGCAGATTTCATTTGTCAGCTTTTTTGTTGTTGTTGTTGTTGTTTGAGTTGGAGTCTCACTCTGTCGCCCAGACTGGAGTGCAGTGGCTGCTCCCGGCCACCGCAGCCTCGACCTGCTGGGCTCCGGCCATCCTTCCGCCTCAGCCTTCCACGTAGCTGGAACTACAGGCGCGTGCTACCACACCCGGCTAATTTTTGATTTATTATAGAGATGAGGCCTCGCCAAGTTGCCTGGGTGGGTCTTGAACCCGCGGGCTCAGGCAATCCACTCACCTCAGCCTCCCAAAGTCGTGGGATTACAGGCTGAGCCACCGAGCCCGGCCATTTGTCAGCTTTTATTCGTGAGTTTGTTCTCTAAATGTTAGTGTACCCTAACTCAGTCCTAAACTTTCTCCTCTTTCTTCATTTATAGCCTCCTTTATAGATTATCTTATTCAGTGCCTTTGTTTAAATATTTTCTTTATGCTTATGACACCCAAACTAATGCTCCAGTTCTCATCACGCCTCTGAAACCTCAACTACCTACCAAGGTGTTTAAAAGACATCTCAAATTTTACTGACCAAAAACTAATCTTGATATTTATGCTTATCATGAAACATATTTCTCCTCTAGTTTTCCCTTTCTTAGTAAATATCACTATCTGTACTCTTTGATGTTATGTAAGTATAACCCATCATTTTACCTCATTTTTATGACATCAGTGATCTAAACTATATCTAGACTTTTATTCATGTGCACTGTCAAATTAAAAACAGATAGGAAAGGAAAGTCTTTATTCAAACAAATTATTGCATTAAGGGGGAAGAGGTTGGGTGAGGTGTAAAGAAGGCTAGGAAGAATGAAGTGTAGTGAAGTGAGAGGAGAGGACCCATAATAGACAGAGTCAGAAAATGTTTCACCCTGAAGTCAAACAATGTTCAGGAGGTATTGTACAAATTGACTCAGGCTGAAGGTAAAGTGCAGAGGTCCAGGGAAAGAGAAAAATTTAACCAAATTTTGTCTGCAAACACTTGTCTCTGATTGATGAGTAGGGACAATCAGGTCAGCCAGTTATTTAAGAGGCAAAAAAAGGGAATTTGGAGGGTCTATGCCTTGCCTCTTCATAGGTAAGTTAGGTTATGATCTGTGAGTCTTATCAAAGTCTTATGAAAAAGGGTGTTTCATTGTAGTAAGTCATTTCCTTGAACACTAAAAGGTGGGAAGATTTCTTAGTCATTCCTGTTTTTCAGGATAGAGTGCTCAGGTAAAATGTTACATTGTAAGTCTTGTCCTGTTATCTGTTTTTCATTGATTGAATAGAATTGTCTTTTACAGATTATTCCATGACTAAAAGCCTTTCTTTTTAAATTTCATTTGCAATGAAATCCAAAATTTTACCTGTTGTTTTCAAGGCATCATCTGATTAGGAATATATCTATTTTTCGAGATTAATTTAAGTATTCACTTCTCATGTTCAGTATGCTGCCAGACCCCTAGTCTGTATGTCCCTCAAACTAGGTTATTTTCCAGCGCCAGAATATGAGCTCTGTGAAAGCAGGAACCTTGTCTGCCTAGTCTCTGAAGACTCTATCTTAGGGAAAACTTTGACACTGAAACAATAACATTTGAGTAAATAAACATTTGATATGACAAGATGTTTTAAAAAGTGGTTCTCAATTCTACTTCTTTTTATACATTTTGACAGTCAATTTTGACTCAAGTTAACTTCCAGATTAGAAAAGAGTAGCAAAGCAAAACTGTAATTTTTTTGTGGGAATTATGATTTCTATATCTTAGATTTATTAAATTCTATGAATATATTTAATTTACTTTAGCAATGAATTACAAATTATATTATATGTATAGTTGTGGCAATGTCCATAATTTTTATGCTGTCTATTAAGGATTTTTCAACCATTAATAACTCTAAAAGGCGTATTTGCACTGCCCTTTGTGTTCTCTTGTACTTACTTAATAATGCTCAGAATACAGGAGTTTTCACTACAAATTCTCATTCTTTTGACTTCTGTGATCAAAGGAAAAGTGAATGTCATTTCCAGTCTGCAGAGTTTTGACTGACCACTGAGTGACATCAGAAAAGAAGGACATTCTCTTCACTTGGTTTTCTAGAATTTTGGGAATTTTATATAGTTAAAATCAAATCTGCCATAAACAAAATTCTACTGACTTTTGAACAGATATGCAATGTGGAGACAATAATTAATGTTGGAATGATTTTCTCTTGTATAAAACTCTGTGTAATAGCATTAATCAAAATGTCTCATCATTAAAAAATTCTGAACCAGGTGAGGTGGCTTATGCCTGTAATCCCAGCACTTTGAGATGATAAAGTGAGATGACTGCCTGATACCAGGGGTTCAAGACCAGCCTGGGACACATAGCAAGACCTTGTTTCTACAATAAACAAAAACCATGAGGATGCATGCCTATAGTTCCAGGTACTTGAAAGACTGAGGTTGAAGGATCGCCTGAGCACAGAAGATTGAGGTTGCGGTAGCCATGAGCATGCCACTGCACTCCAGCTTGAGTGACAGAACGTGACTCCGACCCAAAAAAAAAAAAAAAAAGAGGGAGGATTATTGATGGTATATAAATGTGGAATAAGGGGAGAAATAATGTATACCAAAATTGTCTAGGACTATATTTAAAGGGCTATCCACCTAAAGATTGATATCTTAAGAGCATAGTGAAGAGTATTTAGTTCCCTGAGAAGGTTGACATACTCAGGTTTGATTTGACTCGATATTGATGAAACAGACCAAATCCAGAGGCTACATTTCAGCTGCATAAGAATATGAAGTGGACAATGCCAAAAGCAGACAGGCAAGAACATTATGTTTATAGGATGTCAGGCCTCTTAAGCAGAATGGTAGCCAGCAATTAGATATTTGATGAAGACCATCTAGTCTTCAAAGTCAAGACTGGGACAGACAAAATGGGAAGTCAAGAATATAGCCAAGTGGTCTGACATCCAGCTATCCAGACTCAGTGGGTAAATGGCAACCTAAATGAGAATCTTGATCAACCTGATTGAAACTGAGGGAAATGTACATGAATTTCACAAAATAACCCTAGAAAGTAATCAATTGCAGCCTCTGGATAGATTTCTCATCCTGGTCAAGACTAGTATTGAAACCAAATGAGACTTATGTCACATTGAAGGAACTCAAAGTCTGTAGCCAATTGAAGCTTTAAAACCTAGGTTGGTTCAATGCTCCTATGACTCTGAAAAAGCTATTTATCAAGCTTTAGCAAATCATCACTCTTATATTTTTAATGCACATTTAATGCTACAATTAAGATTTATGTCAATATTTTACATAGTTTTCATTAATATATGTGTATCAGGGAACACTACTTTTGACCATTAATATATTTCATTATACTTCATTACTTAACCGTTTTACATATTTTTTCAATATGATAATGGTGAGATTCACCTGCATTTAAATTTTTTATTTTTATTACCTCTTGTTAAGTTTGTAATTACTGATTGCAAATTTTACCTTATGATCTGAATTCTGCTTGTGGATTTATTTCCTTCGGCTAGCAGAGTGTTGACAAATAAAAAAAAGAAATCCTTAGGCAGGTCTTACCCTTTCCAACTTTCTAGAGTTCCCATGATTCCTTTTTATGTTAAATCAGCTGCTTCCTACATTTATAAAGCCAGTCTGGCCCCAAAAGTCATTTAAGTTTTAAACATTGGCTTTATAAGCATGAATTGGTATATGAGGAATTTATACACTACAAAGAAAAATGATTTTTCAAGTGTTTACATCTGAAAACCGATTTTATGTAGCACTAAATGAAACATCTGACAAATTGCATGTCCTAAATAAAGTTGCAGTTATTTCTGGAATTAAGTAGGAAGAAGTTCTATACCTAAATAAAACTTACTTAGAGAAATTTTTGTCTCTACTATGTAGCCATATTGGTTAATTTTTTCTTTCTCTGTTTGCTTTCATGTTATCAAAGTAACTTAAACTCTTTAGAGAATTTTGAAAGTATAGAAAAGAATGGAGATGTAGAAAAACTGACCCATCAATTGTGCTTGCAGAAGTACTTTTTGTGTAAGATTGTAGAGGCCTTTGTGCAAGTTTGTGGTTTTTGCAATCTTTTGTGATATTTTTGTTATTTCATAGAAGCATTAGACCCTCTCTTCATGGATTTTCTTGACTCGGTGTGTCAGGATTTCTTTTCATTAGTGACACCATTTTGGTTTTGACAATTTTCAGAATACTTAACTTTGCTCAGATATACTCAAATAAAATTGGTATTTATTAGAGGTTTCTGAAAGTATTCTTTTTAAAACTATGCAATCAATACAATAAAAAAAGAAAACTCAACCATAATAATATCATATAGAAGTATTCAATGTTGAAATCTCTGCATATTTCCTTTGCAACTTTACACATCTTTTAAAATTGATTTTATAAAATATTAAATATATCTTTTCATTGAAAACTCATTGAAACAAATAGGAACAAGATATCTTACTTTAGGTGGACATTTTTCAAAATACAAAAGGACAATTGTGAATAACTGTACATAAATACATTATTGGATATTTATTTATTTTAGCCTGACTTTTTCTTTTTTCTTTTTCTTTTTTTTTTTTTGAGTTGGCGTCTCACTCTGTCGCCCAGACTGGAGTGCAGTGGCCGCTCCCGGCCACCGCAACCTTGACCTGCTGGGCTCCGGCGATCCTTCCACCTCAGCTTTCCGAGTAGCTGGAACTACAGGCGTGCGCTACCACGCCCGGCTAACTTTTTTGATTTATTGTAGAGATGAAGTTTTGCCTGCCCAGGCGGGTCTCGAACCCGCGGGCTCAGGCAATCCACTCACCTCAGCCTCCCAAGGCGTGGGATTATAGGCTGAGCCACCGAGCCCGGCTGAATTTTTCTTTTTTAATTGTTTTTAATTTTTTAAATTTTATTTTATTTTAAAGATGTGGGGTACAATTTAGGATGAAGTATTCAAGTGATCATCATACAGTAAAGTCTGGGCCTCCCTTTTGTCCCCATTTCACATGGTTTGAGTTCAAGTACCCTTATTAATGTTATGTGCCTCCTTCTCTCCCCTGGTAGTTTCTGGCTATTGCCAATCCCTTTATTATAGTATTAAGGTAAATGTTCAGGGTCTGCTTATAATTGAGGACATGTGGTACTCAGTTCTTTTTTTCTGTGATTTATAGACTCTAAATCCATCCAAGTTGCAGAGAAGTTCATAATTTTGTCTTTCTTTATGGCTGCATAATAGTCTACCATGTATATGTACCACATTGTAAAAATCCAGTCCAGTTTCATTGGGCAGCACAGTTGGTTCCATGTTTTTACAATTGTAGATAGTGCTGCAATAAACATGAGTGTGCAGTTATCTTTCTTGTTGCTCCGGGTATATTCTCAGAAGGGTGATTGATGGATCATATGGAAGGTCAATTTCTAGCTCTTTTAGAAATTGTCACACTATTCCATAGAGGATGAACTAGTTTGCATTCTCACCAACAGTTTAGAAGTGTTCCCTTCTCTACACATCCTTGCCAGTATCTGTTGTTGTTTGTTTTATTAATGATGGCCATTCTTACTGGAGTTAGGTGATATCTCAATGTGGTTTTGATTTGAATTTCTCTGATGATTACTGAAGTTTAGTATATTTTCATGTGTCTGTTGGCTGCTCATATGTCTTCTTTTGAGAAGTGTCTATTCATGCCCTTTGTCCACTTTTTATGGGTCTGTTTCTTTTTTCCCCATTTGGCATGCTTGAATTCCTCATAGATCCTCGATGTAAGGCCTTTGTCAGATATGCAGTTGGAAAATATTTTTTCCCATTCTGTGGGCTGTCTCCCTGCTCTCTTGATGGTTTATTTTGCTTTGGAGAAGCTTTTCAGTTGGATGAGGTCCCACTTGTCTATCTTACCATTTATGACATAGGCTTTTGATCAGGAATTGTTTCCTTATTCTGATTTCCATACGGGTATCTCCTGAGTTTTCTAAGATTCTAAAAGTTGAGTTTTTAGGTTTAGTACATTGATCCCTTTGGAGTTTATTTTTGTGTGTGGTGATAAGTAGGGGGTCCTGTTTCATTTTTCAGCGTGTGGTCAGCCAGTTTTCCCAGCACAATTTACTGAATAGGTTCTCCTCTCCCAGTGGTTATTGTTGGAGGTCTTGTCAAAGATACATTGATTGAGAAATTGAGGTTTTACTTCTGGAATCTCTATCCTGTTCCATTGGTATATATGTTTATTCTTGTATCAATACCAGGTTGTTTTGATTCTTGTAGTCTGATAGTAAAGTTTAAAGTCTGGAAGTGTGATAC
>CAUYQG010233079.1:0-11256 GCA_963574415.1 Tarsius wallacei | reverse complement strand
CAATCCCTTTCTTATAGTATAACAATTTTTCAAGGTCCACTTTTGAGTGAGAACATATGGTACTCTGTTCTTTGTTTCTGTGATATATCAATGAATATGATCAACTCTAAATCCATCCAAGTTGCTGCGAAGTCCATGTTTGTCCTTCTTTATGGCTGCAGAATATTCCATTGTGTATATGTACCACATTTTTTTTTATCCAGTCCATCTTTGATGGGCAGCATGGCTTGTTCCTTGTTTTTCCTATTTTGAATAGAGCTGCAACAAACATTCATTTGCAGGTATCTTTTTTGTAGAATGATTTGAGTTCCTCTGGGTATATTCCCAATAGGGGAATTGCTGGGTCATTTGGAATGTCAATTTCTAGTTCTTTCAGAAATCGCCACATTGTCTTCCAAAGAAGCTGCACTCGTTTGTAAAAATTTTCAACAAGATTTTAGAAAATCGGATCCAACAACACATCTCAGAAATCCCTCACCGTGAACAAGTAGGCTTCGTCCGCAGGATGCAGGGCTGATTTAACATCCACAAGACCATAAGTGCAATTAAATGCATCTAAAGATGTAAAAACAAGAACTACATGATTATATCATTAGATGCAGAAAAAGTTTTTGATAAAATCCAGCATCCCTTCTTGATAAAAACCCTCAAACACCTAGGTATAGAAGGAAAGAACATACTTCAAATTAGTAAGCACCATCTATGGAAAACCCATATCCAGCATATTGCTAAAAGGATAGAAACTGGAAACATTTCTCCTGAAAACTGGCACAAGACAATGCTGCTCACTTTGTTCCCTCTTGTTCAACATTGTATTGGAAGTCCCAGCTAGAGCAATTAGACAAGAGAAGGAAATCAGGGATATCCAAATAGGAAAAAGAAGAAGTTAAGTTATTCCACTTTGCTGATGATATGGTTCTATACCTCAAATATCCAAAAGAATTTATCAAAAACATGATTTCGCTGGTAAAGGACTTTAGAATAGTCTTGGGGTACAAAATTAATGTGCAAAAGACAGTTGCATTCTTATACGCCAACAACAAGCAGGCAGTGAACCAAATAAAAAGCACAATCCCATTCAAAGTATCCACACACACACAAAAATGAAATACATCGACATCTTCCTAACTAGAGAAGTGAAAGACGTTTACAGCGAAAACTACAAAATAGTGCTCAACGAAATCCAAGAAGACACAAGCAAATGGAAAAATATTCCATGCTCGAGGATAGGAAGAATCAACATTGTTAAGATGTCTATCCTACCATAGGCAATCTACAGATTCAATGCAATGCCCATTAAATTACCAACATCATTCTTCTCAAACCTGGAAATGACAATACAGAAGTTCATATGGAAACATAAATGCCCACGAATAGCCAAAACAATCCTTAGCAAAAGAAACAAAGCAAGAGGTATCACACTTCCAGACTCAAACTTTACTATGAAGCTACAATAATCAAAAGAGCCTAGTTTTGGTACAAGAACAGGCACATGGACCAATGGAACAGAATAGAGATTCCAGAAGCAAAACTGCAATTTCTCAACCAACTCATCTTCAACAAAGCCTCTACCAATAACCACTAAGGAGAGAGAACCTATTCAGTAAATGGTGCCGGGAAAACTGGTTGACCACATGTAGAAGATTGAAACAGGACCCCTACCTATTACCATACTCAAAAATCAACTCTAAATGGATCAAAGACCTAAATGTAAAACCTCAAACTATAATAACATTAGAAAATCCAGGAGACACCCTAAAGGAAGTTGAAATTGGCAACCAATTCCTGATCAAAATCCCAAGTGTCCATGCCATAAGAGATAAGCTAGTCAAGTGGGACCTTATCAAACTGAAAAGCTTCTGCAAAGGCAAAGAAACCATCAAGAGAGTGAGGAGACAGCCCACAGAATGGGAAAAAATGTTTGCCAATTGTATATCTCACAAAGGTCTAACATCTAGGATCTACAAGGAACTCAAATGTACTGAAAGGAAAAAAGAAGTCACGTTAAAAAGTGGGCAAAAGACATGAATAGACACTTCTCAAAATAAGACATACAGGCAGCTAACACATGAAAAAGTGCTCAGGCTCGCTAATCATCAGAGAAAAGCAAGTCAAAAGCACAATGAGATACAACCTAACTACAGTAAGAATGGCCATCATTAATAAAACAAACAACAGATGCTGGCAAGGATGCAGAGAAAAAGGAATACTTCTACACTGCTGGTGGTAATGCAAACCAGTGCAACCTCTTTGGAAAACAGTGTGGCAATTTCTAAAAGAACTTGGCATTGGCCTTCCATATGACCCAGCAATCCCCTTACTTGGAATATACCTAGTGGAACTCAAATCATTCTACAAAAATACCTGCATGTGCATGTTTATTGCAGCACTATTCACAATGCCAAGAACATGGAACCAACTATGCTGCCCCTCAAAAGTGGACTTGATTTTTAAACATGGTACATATACACAGTCATAAAGAAGGACAAACATATGAATTCTGCAGCAACTTGGATGGATTTAGAGTCTGTCATACTCAGTGATCTATCACAGAAACAAGAATCAGAGTACCACATGTCCTCATTCATAAGCAAGCCCTGAACATTTACCATAATACTATAAGAAAGGGATTGGCAGTAGCGGGACACTGCCTGGGTTGGGGTGAGGGTGACACAGCATCAATAAGGGTACTTGATCTCAAACCAGGCAAAGTGACGAGCAAAGGAAGGCCCAAATTTTATGTGTACAATGATCACTTGTATACCTAATCCTGAATTGTACCCTACATCTTTAAAATAAAATAAAATAATTAAAATAAAAAATTTCTACTGCACCAAAATCCAGAAAACCAAAAAAAAAATTCCTCCTGTTTTCATTATTTATGATAAACAATTAGAATAAATTACAGTTTATTAGGTTTTCATTTCATTCTGCAGCTCAAAATATTTATGTTACAAGAAAAGGAAACATAGATTTTCAGGCCCTTCTAAAAAGTTTAATTCAATTGGTGTGGAATGGGGGACAGAAAATTACTTTTAAAAATAAATATCTCAAAATAGCTTTATCTGATAAATATAGTGCAAAAAATGACTTAGCTTTTACAGAAAGTTTAGGGAACACCTGTAATCTACATGACACATGGTTCCAAAAGACAAACTGACATAATGCTTGTGATGCCAAAGGACACTTCTTGGCTTCTGACAATCACTCCTGACATTGCCTTTGCCACTCCTGCCAGAGGACAGTTCTTAGGGTACGTTGATACGTTTGCTTCCCTAACCAAGATTTTATACTCATTTCCGCATTCCAAAGTAAAAGAAAAAGAAGTGAAGTGAGGGAGGGCTAGAGGAGGAGAAAATAGTGATAACTTATATCAACACGATGTATGCCATACATCTTCTGTTTTGTCATCTTTATGCCAGAGCATGGAAATATTTTAATATTCTTTTAGAGCCGGGCTCGGTGGCTCAGCCTGTAATCCCATGCCTTGGGAGGCTGAGGTAAGTGGATTGCCTGAGCCCGCGGGTTCGAGACCCGCCTGGGCAACTTGGCGAGACCTCATCTCTACAATAAATCAAAAAATCAGCCTGGCATGGTAGCGCATGCCTGTAATTCTGGCTACTCGGAAGGCTGAGGCGGAAGGATCACCGGAGCCCAGCAGGTCGAGGCTGCAGTGGCCGGTAGTGGCCACTGCACTCCAGTCTGGGCGACAGAGTGAGACTCCGACTCAAAAAAAAAAATTTCTTTTAACAGGTTGTATTCAAAAGAAGAAATATAAGATTTCTGAATGCTTATAAAACAAATCCATCCAAAACAGGTCAGGTCTTATGTTTTTAATCCATTTTAAGTTGATTTTTCTGTTGGTATAAGATAAAGTTTCAATTTCATTCTCTTGCACATGTATATCCAGTTTTCAGAATGTCATTTATAGAAGAGACTGAGACTGTCCTTTCCCTATTGTGCATTCTTGAAACCTTGCTTAAGATCACTGGACCAAAGACACATGGGTTGATTAATACGCTCTCTATTCTGTCTCACTGGTATGTGAGTCTGTTTTTATGCCAGTACCATACTGTTTTGATAATTATTGCTTTGCAGTATATTTTGAAATCAGGTAGTGTGATGCCTTCATCTTTCTTGTGTGTTTTTCTCAAAATTGCTATGGCTTCATATGAATGTTAGGATTTTTTCTACTTCTGTAAATAATGCCATTGCAATTTTGATAGGGATAGCCTTGTATCTGTAAATCATTTTTAACAGCATGGAACTTTTAATAATATTAAGTCTTTCAATCCCCAAACTATAAAACTCCTAGAAGAAAACATAGGTGAAAAGCTTCTAGCCATTTGTGTTAGCAGTTATTTATTGACTATGACACCACAAGCACAGGCAAGGAAAGCAAAAATAGACAAATGGGACTATAACAAAATAAAAAGCTTCTGCACAGCAAAATAAACAATCAACAGAGTGAAAAATAAATATGCTGAATGGGAAAAAATATTTGCAAACCACATATCTGATAAAAAGTTCATTTCCAAAATATACATAAGGAGCTCAAACAAATAAATAATCCAAATAAAAAATGGGCAAAGGACATTTATAGACATTTTTCCAAAGAAGACATACAGATAGATGACCAACAAACAGGTGTAAAGGGGCTCAACATTACTAATCATTAGGGAAATGCAGATCAAATCCACAATGAAATATCATCTCACACCTTTTGGGATGGCCATTATCAAAAACAAAGCAAAAAGTAGTGTTGCTGAGAATATGGAAATATTGGAACCTTTGTGCACTGTTGGTGGAAATGTAAAATGGTGCAGCCATTATGGAAATGGTATGCAGGTTCCTCAAAAAATGTTTTAAAAATTGTGATTCAACAATTCTACTTCTGAGTATACATACAAAAGTATTGAAATTGGGATCTCAAAGAGATATCTATATTCTCATGTTAACTGTAGCATTATTCACAATAGCCAAGATATGGAAACAACTCAAATGTCTGTGAACAGACAAATGAATCAAGAAAGTGTTGCATACACTTGCAATGAATCAGTATTCAACCTTAATAAAGACAATCCTGCTATTTGTGACATCACAGATGAACTGGGAGAACATTATGCTGAGTGAAATAAGCCAGCCACAAAAGGACAAATACTGCATGATTCAACTTCCATTAAGTATTTTAAAATAGTTAAACTTCTTGAAGCAGAAAACAGAATGATAGTTGTAGTGGATGACAGAAGGGGAAATGGAATAACTGTCCCATGTTTACAAAGTTTCAGTTATTCAAGATAAGTTATAGAGAACTGCTGTACAATATATTGCCTAAAGTTAACAATATTATATTCTGCATCTAAAATTTTGTTAAAAGGGTAGATCTCTTGTTAAAATAAAGTGATATAGGGTAACTTTTGGAGGTGATACTTTTGGAGGTGATACCTTGATTGTGATGATGGTATCAGGGTGTATACATGTCTAAACTCATCAAATTGGATATGTTAAACATGTGTGCTTTTTCGTATATCTATTATATCTCAATAAATCTTTTAAAATAAACCAGTTATAATATTTATCAAATATATTTTTGCACCTGTTAGCACACATATGCACATGGGGGCACATGCACACAACTGCAATATTTTTCTATGTCTTGTCACTTGAAGGCTAACATTAAATTATCTCTTTTAACTTTAAACTGATATTTCTTATGTTTTCTTATTTGAGTTGGAAGATGTATCAATATTACATACTAAAAAATGTTCACCAGACTAAATTAACCATAGTAAAAGGCAATTTATGAATTATGCAAGACATATGACACTTTCAGATGTACCTATATCACTGTAAATTTAGAGTTAGGCAAATACTGTAAAGAAAGTGTTCCTCTACAGAGAGTAATTTAAATTTTAAAAAGCCAGACACTGAATTCTCATTTAAATTTCATAAAATTGTGAGGCAAAAATAAAAACTCCAATGCTTTTTACATTCCTATAAAACTAAAGTGAATCACTGGGGCACATTATTTTGGTGATTATCTATTCTGTCTATTAAACAGTCACAAGGGCACAATATTTTGACACAAGGATCAAAACATAAAGCCAATATAATAAATATTTGATTTTTTATACACTGTGCATGTATCATTTGGAGATAAAATAGCATCCCTGTTGCTTTTGTTTGAGAAACCCTGTTTAATTGCAATAAACATGTTTTTCTTAAAATATGTGGAAACATTAATTGTGAAAGTAAAACACAAATTGCCCAATTAAAAACAACAAAAACAAGGAAACCGCTTGATGACTGCAATTTCATTTTTTTCTTTTTTTTGAGTCAGAGTCTCACTCTCTCCCATGCTGGTGTATAGTGGCACACTGCTCACAGCCACAGCAGCCTCAATCTGCTGGGCTCAGGCGATTCTTCCACCTCAGCCTGCCAAGTAGCTGGAATTACAGGCATAAGCCACGCACCCCCCAGCTAATTTTTTGATTTATTGTAGAGACAAGGTCTCACCATGTTGCCCAGGCTGGTCACAAACCCGTGGGCTCAGGCAATCCTCTCGCCTCTGCCTAGATGACTGCAATTTCTAATGCAGTGGTTCTCACTTTCCGGTGTACATAATAAGCACCTAGGGTACTTGTTTAAAGTGCAGATTCCCAAGGTTTTACTTTCAGGGACTTTAATTAGGTAGGTCTGACATGGGCCCCTGGGCCTGCATTTAAAACAAGCTCTCCAGATGAATGCAAAGTCTGATTCAATAGTTCTCAGAAGAGCGATTGAGAGTTCTAACATGTTTCCAGGTAAGATCAAGGCTTGTGATCTTGGACCACACTTTAAGCTGCAAGGTTCTAAGACATAAACATTTATCAAATATTGTATAAAACAAGACTCTCAGAGCTAAAATAAAATAATATCAAAGTTATTAACCTGTATACACCAAAGCAATACTTAGCAGTAAGTAAATTAAGTCGTTGTGGGGTGTATGTAGGGGGTGGTGCCAAGGGTTTTTAAGTGCCAGATAGGAAGTTATTTAGTGGTTATGCTAATTAAGGATTGAAAACTATCATTTTAGAGAGGACTATTAGAGTACATACATCTGTACATGCTAGATTTAAAACAAATCCTACTGTTCACTGGATAGAAAAGAGCTTTCAGTTAGGTCCAATGACTGCCACTCAAATGTAATCGTACTATTTTAGCTTCAACTAGTTAGAACAGTTGTGACAAAGCAGAGACTTCAGTTTTATATGACCTAGACAAACGCTGCTGCAGGTGGGAAAATTTCTTCTTAACACTGCTAAGTGGAGAATCTGTTCAGCAAAACAGGACAGATGATTATGAAGTCATAAACATTTGGTTAGCAGATTTCTAAGTTTTCTTAAGTGCCCTCTTTCCAATATCATTACTTCTGTTTTCATCCTATGTTAAGAAATGCATTTAACAGTTGGTAGAACTCACTTTCAGTCTCTTGGTCCAAAAAACAAGTCAACCTAATACTGACTGTATTATGTGCTGGGTGAAGAAGAAACTCTCAGCTTACTGTCTATTTCAGTTGCAGCAGTTTGATTTAAGACTCTCACAACATGCTCAGTTGGCTGAGCATATAAAAGCCACAGTTTCCTTAGGGAATCTATAAAATACAGATGCTAAGTTTAGCTAAGTACATAATTTTATGCAATTCCAAATACTTTGGCAATGTTAGTATACATAAAAGTTTTTCAAATATTAATATTTTGAAAGGAGTGTTCCAGCTGACTCCCTTAGGCAATATCAACCCCGTAAAAGTGAGAGGAAATATGTATTTCAGGAACTTACACCTAGCTGCAATGAACCTTGAAAGAAGGAAGGCTGTTTAGAACTGTTTGGAGATGTAATGGCAAGTGAGTAGATACAGTGGCAAAGAGAAGGCTATGAAAGAAGAGACTGGAGAATCACATTGAACCTTGTTCTTTGCCTCTCCCCTGAGTTGTCTAAGGACAACCACCATCTTCCCATTTGCTGCAGAAAAAAGCATCAACAGGCTGGATGTCTGGATACCGGAGTGCACAAGATTGAATTAGAAGGTAATGCAAAAAGGGGAGATGTATTCCCAAGACAATCACTCCTCAACCACTCCTTCCAGCTCCCCAGGACTTGTGGATTATAATTTTAAGGCCTTGCACTGCTACTAACCTTTAAGGATTTGAGAAAAAGCTCCAAACAAAGGATTTGATTGAAGAGTGGGTAGCAAACTAGAGTGAGCAACAGCAGTTCAGGTGATGCCTGAGGTTTTGACCCTGGCAAGTGACCTGACCTTTTTCCTCTCCTTAAATTTACTGGGACTGAAACAGACCGAACCAATTCTTAGAAACTTCACCCAGTAATCAGGACCAGACAATAACAATAGCTAGGCACTTGAGCAGTATAACCACATCGAGGAACTCTCTCAAAAAGTGATAGGCAAGAAGGAAAAGACCAACAATACGTGAAATCTAAGGCATGTCATGAACAGAAGGAAAATGCTAACCTCCTGATTGTAGAATTACAGTGGAAAGAAAGCCATTGTCCTTTATCACCAAGGAAGTGCCCCAGTAGCTCAGAAAATGCTGACGTTATGCAAAAGAATAATTTGAAGACTGCTGATTTATTAGACAACTCTGGACAGAAGTTTAGGGGTCAGCAACCCTACAACCTAACTTTGACTCTGCTAAATCTGATCTGAGTTGTCTTATTTGTTAAAAGTAATATTTAAAATTCAACAAAGTAATAAAATCTACTCACTGTGCTGCATATAATTATGGAGAATATATGTAGACATAAAAAGTAATGTAATTTTAATTGGAAATTATTAATAACCAAATTCCTATCATTTTTAAGTGCAACAATAAAAAATTAGGTCATTTAGTCTAATGTTGGTTATAAGTTAAGAAGTTAAATAAATACGTTAAAAAGATACCTGCATTATTCACAGTAGCAAGAACATGGAATCAACCGTGCTGCCCATCAAAAGAGGACTGGATAAAAAAATGTGGTACGTATACACAATGGAATATTACATAGCCATAAAGAAGAACAAAATCATGAACTTTCCTGCAAGATGGATGGAATTAGAGCTTATAATACTGAGTGATCTCTCACAGAAACAAAGAGATGAGTATCACATGTTCTCACTCATAAGTGGACCTTGAACAACTACAAGGGATTGAAAGTAGCAGGAAACTGCGGGGAGGGGTTGGGGGAGGGATAGCTGGGATTGATGGTACTCGATATCCACCTGGGGAAGGGGGGGCACACTTCATCATAAGGGTACTTGCACAATGAACATTTGTATACCTAACCCTGAATTGTAACCCACAATTTCAAAATTAAAAGAGAGAGAATAAAAGAATAATCTAAATATTAATGTATTGACATTAAAATTTATTTCTTATTCATTCATTTATTCTTTAAAATTATAAAATAATACATGAATTCATAAAATATTGATTTTATAATTTTGATACTTGTTGTAAAGTTTTGAATTTATATTACTATTCCCTGAATTTGAGGACCACATTCATATGAGAAAGAACAAAGTAAAAATTTCCCAATTAATCTTGTTCCCCACCAAACCATGAAGCTCTCATAAGAAGTAATCATTTAAATTCAGTATGAGTACTGTAAAAACAATAGAAGAGTACCATTTTTGAGAAACACAGAGGGTTCCAAAAAAATGTATACACATTTTAAGAAAGGAAAAA
This sequence comes from Tarsius wallacei, assembly GCA_963574415.1. NCBI lineage: Eukaryota > Metazoa > Chordata > Mammalia > Primates > Tarsiidae > Tarsius > Tarsius wallacei. The sequence goes on along the minus strand of CAUYQG010233079.1, from coordinate 1,534 downwards.
CTGTATTAAAACTGTAATAATATATACCAATAACAAAGGATGAATACAAGTCTCGTTTGACTTCTGCAATTACAAGAGGTGCTCAAAGTGGTTACCATCAGTATCCAGACCTTTCTGATTACAGCAAACTAAAGGTAATACATAGATAATATCCCTTAAAATGTGCACACATTTTTTGGCACCCCAGGTATATAAATGTAATATTCTTCAATTTTCTGCAACTTTGAGATTTTCTTTCAGCTTTATTTCTAGAACATTGAATATTATTGAACAGAAAGACAAGATTTATAAGTTTGATTGGAGTATTTTAACATTATACAAATCAAATATCATTTCAAAGACAATTGATTTACCTTTATAATTTTTCAAGTTTAGCTGATGATTCATTAAGCTTATATTGTACAATATATGATTTCTTTTCAAAATGTTTTATGTTAAAGAGTTGATCACAATTACATATTTCCTCTAAAAGTGGAGAAGGCTAACTGTGATAAATTCTCAAAAAAAAAGGAAAGAAAAAAAAAAACTTACCAAAGTCTTCAGCAGTTTGGGAGAGGTTTTTTAAAGCATTCAATGATTTCCTTCTATTAATAAGGTAGAGTTAGCATTTCATAACTTCCTAAGAAAAAAATAAATCATACTATCTGATAATAACAAAAAGTAGTGTCTTGAATTAGAAATAATAAATTTTAAAAGTAAACAAAAGTTTTCATTGTAAATATTACACTGATAATTATTCATAAAATTTCTATTTTCCCACAAATGTACTGCCAAAATAAGTAGAAAGGAATAAAAATAAATATATATTATCACTGATTCACTGCTTTGCCAAAATAGTCTCTCCCAAATTTATTTCCCTAAAACTGTTACATGAGCTTTAGATACTATCTTTTCTGACAAAAAAACCATAATAATGACAAACTAAACCAGCCATGCTTTTCAGCGACATGTGGAAAAGAAATGCCTTGTTTCAGAGAATTTGTGTGAGAGGGCTGGGAAGTATATGTGTTCATTATTCAGGAGAAAATCAGATGACCACAGCACACATCTCAGTAACATATGCCCACTTCCTTTTCCGAGCATAATTGTCTAATAAGCCAGTTTCTTCATGTAAGAATCTTGATGCTCTCCTCAGACAACTGGCCACTGTTCGACCCTCCTAGAGTCACTCTCTCTAATTCCCACCCTAGCCCTTCACACCTAAAATTATTCAAAATCTGTGTGGAAATCTGACAATATAATGAATTTACTTGTTCTTTTTTTAACATATTTTTTATTTTAAAATTGTGGGGTACAGTTAAGGGTTAGGTATACAAATATGCATCGTTCAGGCACCCTTGTTGATAAGGGGTGTCTCCCTGTCCCCAGACAGATATTGACTATCATTAATCCTACCTCCCTTCCCCTCCCTACCCCCCCATAGTTTCCCACCACTGTCAATCCTTTTCTTATAGTGTTATGATAGATGTTCAAGGTCCACTATATGAGTGAGAACATGTGATACTCAGATCTTTGTTTCTGTGAGAGATCACTC
>CAUYQG010233072.1:0-23677 GCA_963574415.1 Tarsius wallacei | reverse complement strand
TTGTAGAGATGAGGTCTTGCTTGCCCAGGCGGGTCTCGAACCCGCGGGCTCATGCAATCCACTCACCTCAGCCTCCCAAAGGCGCGGGATTACAGGCTGAGCCACCGAGCCCGGCTTCCTTCCTTTTTTTAAAACATGGTTCCGTCATTCCCTAGAAGGGTCCTTTACTGAACAACTGTACCTTCCAAAGACCAGACTCGCACAGTTAAGAAAGGAAAATGGCATACATTAATGTACTGGGTGGAGAGTGTTTCCATCACCTAAGTGATTCAGTTTCCTAAATACATTGTTCTAACTCCATGTATGTGTGTGTGTGTATATATATATATATATATGCATCTCTATGTATGTACACATACACCTATATATGAAAGTCAATTTTTTCTGTATTTAGAATTCTGTCTCAACAACGGAAGTCCCAAGATCTGCCATTCGCAAACTGGAGACAAAGAGCTACTGGTGTATGTTTCAATCCCAATAGTAATAGCTGACACCTATACCATGGTTATATAACCAAACTGTGTTCCAATCATCACACATATGTGAACATATCACATCTCATGATTGAATTCATTATATATATGAAACAAGTAATGAGGAAGAGAGAATAGATAGATCAAACAAAAATAGCAGTATTTTTAGAATTCTAGGTGGTAGACTAGAGTTGTGTGCTTTTAACAACAAGCTCTGTATTAACCATATAACCACCACTCCACGATGAAGGCTGAGCTACTTCAGTTTATTTCACAAAATACTTTACACAGGGCAAAGTTCTGGGGTTTTGGTGCAAAATCAAGAAGTAGTTTTTGAAAGAAAGGAAAAAAGAAAAAGAAAGGTAGAAAGTGCCTGTTTCTGCATCTTTTTTTTTTCACCACTACCTTTAAGTGACATTTTAGTGGATTGGAAATAATAAATTTGTTAACTCTGAGAACAAATCTATTCTTTCATTCTAACCCAAATTATAAGCAAAACTCAATAATATAGTTTAATATATTGATGATCAAGTTGTCGGTTATTTATAAACATTTCTCCACTTCTGATTTTCTTCCATAAGCTTTGACAAGTTAGATTTTTATGTCATTTATCGACTAACTAAGCAGTTTTTTGGTATTCATGCAAATCTAAACACTGTGAAAAAATGGATGATTGTTGCTCACCCATAGGTTTTTACCATAGCTTTTCTCTACTCCATGGTATCTACTAGGTCATCCTTGGATAGTTATTTAATGATGAACTGCATCATTTGTGGCACTATGGTAGGGGTTGTAGAACAAGCAAAGATCTGTCAGACCTGGGTCCACCCCCTTAAGCAGGTCATGGGGTAGGCGTGAAACAACCTCATAAAACATCTAGTTAGCTGACTCTCCAATCAAACATTATTGAAATGTCCAAAGAAACATAGATCTTGAGAGAAAACAAAGCAAAGCATCATGAGCCAACTCAAGGTTCATCTCTGTACAAAAGTCTTTCAGAATGTTTAATAGTTTTTTATTTGGAAGATGTGGGATATAATTCAGGGTTAGGTATGCAAATGTTCATTATGCAGTTAACCTTGTTGATGAGGTGTGCCCCCCCACGGCAGTTTTCCACTACTGCCAATCCTGCCCCCCACCCCCCTGGCAGTTTCCACCTATTGGCAATCCCTTTCTTATGGTATTATGATAATTTCTCAAGGTCCAATTGTTAATGAGAACATGTGGTACTCAGTTCTTTGTTTCTGTGCTAGATCACTCGTATTTTAGACTCTAAGTCCATCCTAGTTGCTGTGATGTTCATAATTTTATCTTTCTTTATAGCTACATAATATCCCACCGTGTGTATGTACCACATTTTTTTATTCCAGTCCTCTTAGATGGTCAGCATGGTTCCATGTTTTTGCTATTGCAAATAATGCTACAATAAACATGCATGTGTAGGTATCTTTTTCACAGAGTGATTTGAGTTCCTTCAGGTATATTTCCAGTAGGGGGGTTGCGGGGTCATATAGAAGGTCTATTTTTAGATCTTTCAGGAATTGCCAGACTGTTTTCCACAGAGGTTGTACTAGTTTACACTCCCACCAACAGTTTAGAAGTGGTCCCTTTTTCCCACATCCTCTCCAGCATCTGTTGTTTTTTGAGTTATTGATTATGGCCATCCTGACTGGAGCTAGGTGGTATCTCAGTGTGGTTTTAATTTGCATTTCTTTGATGTCTAGTGAGGCTGAGCATTTTTTCATGTACCTGTTGGCTGCTTGTATGCCCTCTTTTGAGAAGTGTGTATTTATATCTTTTGCCCACTTTGTAATGGGGCTATTTGTTTTTTTCTTTTCAGCACGCTTGAGTTTCTAGTAGATCTTAGATGTTAGACTTTTGTCAGATATACAGTTGGCAAATAGTTTTTCCCAGACTGTGGATTATCTCCCCACTCTCTTGACTTTTTTTTTTTTTGGCTTTGCAGAAGCTTGTCTGTTTGATGAGGTCCCACTTATCTATCTTATCTCTTATGGCATGGGTATTTGGGGTTTTGATCAGGAATTGGTTGCCAGTTCCAATTTCCATAATGGTATCTCCTGTGTTTTCTAAGGTTCTTATAGTTTGAGGTTTTACATGTAGGTCTTTGATCCATTTAGAGTTGATTTTTGTGTGTGGTGATAGGTAGGGGTCTTGTTTTAATTTTCTGCATGTGGTCAGCCAGTTATTCCAGCTCCATTTACTGAATAGTTTCTCCTCTCCCCAGTGGTTGATGATGGAGGCTTTGTCAAAGATGATTTGGTTGAGAAACTGAGGTTTTGCTTCCGGCATCTCTATCCTGTTCCATTGGTCTACATGCCTGTTCTTGTATCAATACCAGACTGTTTTGACTATTGTAGCTTTATAATAAGGTTTAAAGTCTGAGAGTGTGATACCTCCTACTTTTGTTGTTGTTTTTTGCTGTGGATTGTTTTGGCTATTCGTGGTCATTTATGTTTCCTTATGAATTCCTATATTGTCATTTCCAGGTCTGAGAATAATGCTACTGGTGATTAAATGGGTATTAAGTTAAATCTGTAGATTGCCTTAGTTAGGATGAACATCCTAACAATGTTGATTCGTCCAATCCATGAGCATGAAATATTTTCCATTTGTTTGTGTCTTCTCAGATTTCTTTGAGCAGTGTTTTGTAGTTTTCATTGTAAGGGTCTTTCACTTCACTGGTTTGGAAGATGCCAAGGTATTTCATTTATTTTGTGGCTATTGTGAATGAGATTGTGCTTTTTATTTGGGTTTCTGTTTGTTTATTATTGATGTATAGAAATGCAACTGTCTTTTGTACATTTATTTCATAACCTGAGACTTTGCCAAAGTTCTTTATCAGTGCAAGGAAGTTTAGACAGATTATCTTGGGTTTTCGAGGTATAGAATCATGTCATTGCAAAGAGGGATAACTTGACTTCCTCTTTTCCTATTTGGATACCCCTGATGTCCTTCTCTTGTCTGATTGCTCTAGCTAGGACTTCCAATACTACCTTGAACAGGAGAGTTGAGAGTGAGCATCCTTATCTTGTTCCGGTTTTCAGGGGAAATGGTTCCAATTACCTCAAAATAGTAAGAGCCATCTACGAAAAACTCTCAGCCAACATACTGCTAAACAGACGGAATGTAGAATAATTTTTATTGTAGTTGGGTATGCATTGCAAAGAGATACAAAGGCATGGTTTGAAATTGTCTTTCAGGAGCTGTTTTTTTCAAATTCAGTTACTTTTGGTTTCCTGGCCATGGATAGCTTGTAAAATCCACCCACCTCCAGTTCATTTCTCTGGGAAAGTGCCCATTCTGTTCCCCAAGGAGTTACCATGAACGAGCAGTGCTTTCCAGTCATGGTGGAATCTGATATTATCATCCTGCTTTCACGTTTACCTCATTTGCTGTCCTCAACTTCACTTCCACCACTTCATCAGATGCCTGGGCATTTACTATCATCTCATCAACAGCTTAAATTTTACAAACTCAAAGAAGAGGCTTTTCTGCTAACAGCATCTTGCTACCCTAAGTTCCTTCTGACAAAGAATAGTAAAGGGATTGGCTGCTTAGTTACAATGAGAGAATACCAAAAATATAGTAAAAACACAAGATGTTCGCATGGTGGGTTTTCTTGCCACTGGAATATTCTGATATCAACATTAAAGATGATTTGTGAAAATCATTGATCTATGAACATTAGCCATCAGAAATAGTCACTGAGGACTAATCATGTGCGAGCTCTGTCGTAAACACCTAACCTATGTTGATTCACTTATTTTTCAAAGTATCCATAATATACAAATTAAGAAAACCAAGAGAAGGAAGTTAAGACATAGGCCCATTATAACTTATCTGTTGAACAGACAAGCAGGAAATTAAGTCTGGCTTTGATTAAAAGATGAGCAAATATTTTTAAAGCACATGAGAAATAAAAAAATATGACACAATATATGTTGAATAGATTGCCTTACAATTTAAGCTGCAGAGAAAAAGTGCATCATTGGAAATATATGTCATGTAAGAAACAATAGTCAATATTGAATTGAATCCACTTACTGCATTCAGCAAAACAGAAGATAACACAGACTTTATGGAATGAGAGGTGAAATATAAGATAAGACAGCAGATTGAAAAAAGTAGAAATACACACAGTATGGCATAGCTGCTGCCATTTCTGGTGCTGTCAATATCAAGCCCATATCACAGCTTTTCCTGAAGACAAGAACAAAGAAAATGGAATAGAGACTTTGATAAAATGTAGCTTCTCCAGGGTAGTTGTCTTAATCTATAAAATTTATGCCTATATTTACTGACTAAAACATTTACCAAGAACCAAATGAAATCAATGAATAAATTATATATATATATATATATATACACACACACACACAAACACATATGCATGTACCTATATATATAAAACTAACTGTTTTCATATCAAAAAATTTTTTATATTTAAACATCAACGAGGAGGCATGAGGGAGAGAAGAAGTTTCTTACGAGTGAGGAAAATATAATATGGAAATTAGACTTTTATTTTGCAGAAATATATGCCAGAAGGCAAAAGTGCAAAGTTTGATAGAGAATTGGATTCATATTTTCAGTGGATGGTATATCTTAACCTCCTTAGTGCTGGAAACTTCTCTGCGGTTGGTACTATCATGATTACAATTTTACCGAAGCACAGAGGGGTTCAGTAACTTGCCCAAGGACACAATCTAATAACTCTTGGAACTGGGATTTAAACTAACAAGTTGGCTTCCAATTCTGTGGTCTTAACCAAAACATATTGGCATGTCTCACATAAACAGGTAACCTGGACTTTGATGACCACATAAAGTACTCAGACATTTAAAAGTTCCAAAGCGTTAACATCCAGAAACAAAAACAACCACAGAAGACATTTTTGAGCCAGCTTTTAAAGAAATCAAAATATAGAAATGATGCTGTTAAATAACTGACATAGTTAGCAATCTAGCAGCCAAGAAAGAAAACATAATTGGAAAAATGCATCACACAAAAAGCAATAATAAACGTTAAACAGAGGCCACTTGCTCTGTTCAATAAAATGGAAGATAGAATAGATTATTAGAAAGGAGAAATAAATAATAAAATAATAAGAAGACAGCCCAAAAGAGGCAGAGATATATTCGCAAGGCAAGATAAACATTTTTTATGTCATTGATATGTAATGTGGAGCTACAGATTTGAATTTCATAGACATGTGGTATAATAATTGTGTAGTTGAAAGATATTGTATAAATGTCTTTTGCACAGGAAGATGCACTGTATAAAATAATTATTATTAGTATTTAATATTGCAATGTCTAAAATACCACCTTTTACCAATAAGACAAATAAGTAGAAGATAGCTAGAGTGAAAAAATGTAAGTTAATGCTCACATTTTACAAAAATATAGGTATGTCTATCACTTCAGAAAGAGTCAAACTATTTATGTGTGCATGTATATATAGTAATGTGTGTTTACATAAATCTATATGTGTATATATGTATTTTTATGTGTACTCCCATATGTAAATATGTATAAATAAATATATAAATATGTAAATGCAATACTTTATAATAAAAAGCTACATGTTATAACATCAGAGAATAAAAAGATAAAGCAGAAGGAATTACATTAATGTGATGCAAAATAAAATTTATGAAAAACGTGTTTAACAAAAATTTGTCTTGTTTTCAAAAAGTCTACCATTCCTAGTAAAGATATTCTAGCCATAGTCCTTTGAAAAGTAAAAGAACTGTTCATAAACACAAAGGTGATAGAAAATTCTATCTTTCTCAAGTTTGAGGGTTGGTTTACATAAAATCAACATAATCTTAATGTTCATGAGCCATCCCAGTCTTCTCTTCCATAACATGTTTGAGTGGCCATCATATATGGACCAAGCTTTCCATTCTTTTTAGCTTTCCCAGGCCATAGAAATGATTTCTATATTTTGAATTCTAGTGCTTTTTAAATTAAATTCATGCAAACAACTTTATTAATCGGTGTGTGGTTTGTTTTTGATTTCCTTATAATGTCTTAATTTTAATGTCACTTAAATTTAGTTTTGAGATGTACCATTTTTATTTTCACTCATTTTCAATATTTTTAATTGCAATAATCACCTTGTTCTTGGCCCATGGTTACTAAAAAGTGAGGCGCTCACTTTTCAAAACATTTGTGCAAATTATCTTCCAAGATGATGATAATGATAATGATGATGATAATGATCTACAACTTCTAGAAATAACACGTTTTTGTAGCCCTTCCTATGTTCTTTAAGGTGGCTTTGTGGCTTTTGTATTAAAGTTAATGATAATAATTTCTATTGTGAAACATTGAGTTTTATGACCAGTTCTTGTGTCTACATATAATTCTCAAACTGTAAAGGTACAAGACTGTTTAAGAGCTCTGGTTGACCAAGCACTGGGAGGTAATTACCAATATCAATCAACTATGAACACTGGAGAATGCAAAAAAAACAAACACTCATAGGAAAAAGGTTAATTTTGTGTCAATATATAGTTTTTTAAAATATAAAATTGACATAGAACTAAATTTGTTCTCTCTTGATTATGAGATTCAGTCTAAATGTATTCTAAACTAAACATGGAGTTATTTAACTTTGGCAAAAATTGATATGCCATCAGCGACTAGGCATTAAAAAAAATAAACCAGGAACAATTTTTATTTGACTCTCCTGAGCTGAGCAATGCATAAGCAGTTTCTCTACGGATTAGATGAAGTAGCTGCATTGATTTACTGAATTAAATCAAGACATTGCATTCTAATGCATGCACAATTTCAGGTATTCTCTTCTTTATATAGGGAGCGAAGCCCTGCCTATTATTTCTTTTTTTAAAATTAATTCTATGTAATGTAAAATTACCTAGCCCACAAGATCAACACAATTGTTTTTCTTAATTTTGAGTGCAGAGATTTCCAATATTAAGAGAATAATTCAACATTACATCAAAATACGCTTTCAATGAAGGCTACACATTTAAGAAGTCCTCTAAATGCTATTTCTCTAGTCATTCAAACGCCTGAATATTTTTTCTTTTCTTAAAATTCTCCCAAAGGCAACAGAGGAGGATTAATCCACAACCATGGTGGATGTTCTGATCTTTTACATTGGTGATATATTAGCCGACTTTTGCAAAGGTGAAGACAGAAAGATGCCCCCCCTTTTTCTCCTTATTTTAAATAAAATTGCAATCGCTTATCCAATTCTAAAAGAAAGACATGTAAATGTAAGGAAACTATTCAATGAACTTAATATAGACTGAAATATTAGCATGTATTTTAGAATGCACTTTCTCTCCCTTTTTCATTATTAAAATTTGATATGTGACAAATAAATAACACTGAATATTATGTAGATGGTGATATTAATTGGTAAATGAACATGCAAATTAAAGTTTTCAAATTTATCTCACCATGCACTCACTGGTAGAGTTTACTGGCACCCAATAATTATGTCATCTCTAGAGGGATTTTTAAAAGAGCACTATTTTTCCAGTTAGGCATTCAAGTGGTTGGTACAATTTTAGAAGTCCATAATCTCAGAATTTACCATATTCATTTAAAATAATATTTTTGCAGGTCACCAGCTCTCTAGTTTCTAGTAGATTGTGAAGATTCTCACTGAATAATTCAACTGCTTTGGTAATGTGCCCTAAAGGGTCAAATAATTTAAGATTCATGGCAGACCAACAGAAATTGAAATTCTCTCTCAAATTCATGGCATGTAAAGAGAGAGGCGTGTGCCTTAGGAAGGAGACAAGCAGAAAACAAGTCTGTGCTTATGTTATGTTGAGTCACAGAATTTGTGGTGAAGTAATTCCTCATTTTCAATTTGAAATTAATTAGAAAACCCCTGGTGAAAAATTGATTGAAAATCCTTAAATCAAAATTATCATTTCAATATAGAGGAGACATATCCAAATTTACATGAAATGAAAAGACTTTTTCTCATTTATTATTATTATTATTATTATTTTGCTTACAACCTCTATAGATAATAAAGACATTCTTAGTGCACACATTCTTGGGCTAATGTTCCTTTGACAGAGGTGAAGTTTGCCCAGGATGTGATAATACCTGAAAAAATTATCAAATAGAATGACAAAATCTATGTGTTAAGAATTGCAGAAGCTGTGGCTTATTATGAAGGTCATTACAGGTCATGATATATATGTTTAAAAGGCAGAAGCGTAAAAGACACACTATTTTCTGAAATGAATTCTCCGGCCCTGTCTGGTCTCCATTCTTCACCTAATTCTTTATGAAACTATCTTTTTATGTATTTCTGATGCTTTTGAAATCTTGTTCTTTTAACACATGCTGTTTTTCTTTTTTCTTTATCACTAATTTTTAAAAATGTTATTGGCTTTTATGTGCCTCAATAGACAAAACTATGGCATTTTGACCAAGATAGAACTTTTACTTCTTATGCATACATGTCAGAGCATATGGTGTTTTGAGAGACTGGAATCTCATTTCTGAATTCATTCCAAATATTCCAGAATAAACCCATTTACCTTCTTGCTTCGCAATACTCAGGAGAGGAGACCTTGCCCAGTTGTTTGAAGATGGTTTATCACTATCACATCCACAGTCTATCCCATGGAAGGAGGACAATAAACTGGAGGAAAGTAGTTTTTAAAAAGATGAATGACTGTAAATACACACCCATGAGTTCTACCTACATCCCATGGGCTAGCGCATGTATGTATACAATGAAGCATTTACTTTTGATCTACACAGTGTTACATTCTATAGGTGGTGGAGCAAGAAAAAAGGTAGAGTTTCTATGTCCAGCAAGGTTCTCTCTTGGGTACTTGGATATTCTAGAATCATTTAAATATGAAAATATAAATGAGAAGATTAGTTAAACATTTTGAAAACCTATATCCATTTTCCTCTTGTTTTGCATTCCTTAGTCTTCCCAATAAAGTGGGTCTGGTTAAGACTGAGAGACATATGAGGATTTACTTTATATTCTAGAAACTATCTAAGATAAGGTCTGTCTCTCAGAGCATTCAAAATAACATGAAAATTAAAACTGTACTGAATTACCTCATGGAAAAAAATTTTTTTAAATGAGTTTGTGTCAGGCTGTTTAAAATCTTCTTTCTCTTTGATTCCAAGCCCTGGAAGACGAAAAAGGTTTTCTAGTATTTCCATTTTTAGTGAGCTGTCATTTAATGTTATGAATATTCTCTTTGTAATCTCTGTGCATATGGCCACAGTTGGCCATTTGAGGTTGTTCCACTTTATTCCTTCCAGCCACTTTCTGTATTCAGGAAAATTGTCAATGTTTTGGCAACAACAAACCCCTTCATGCAATAACAATGAGAAATACACTGGAGATATGTATATATCTCCAATATATGATATGATCTCCACATATATAGACAAATATGTGTATATGTGTAGTGTGTATATATATTTCATACACATATATTAAGTCATTTACACATGCTCACACACACGTTTTTTCTTTCTGGACTATTTTCACTGTGGAAGTTATTTCTGATACAGGGTATTAGTTCAAATGATTTTAGTCAATCTGACACAGAGGGAACAAGCTCTGTTACTCTTGACTGTTTTTCTTTTTTAATTCAACCAACATATATTGTGTCCTCACTGCATACCAAATACTATGTCAGGTTTACATGATTGAAGAGACAGATATACAACGTTTCTGCTCTCACTGGTTTTATATTCAGGGGAAGAATCTGATAAAGGAAATACAAGACAAAGAACACAGAGACAAGACCCTTTGACATCACTAAACACCATGACATTAATAATCAGGGCAAGAAGATGGAAAAATTGGAAGGAAAAGATGTTCTATCAGTAGGATGATTGCTCTACATCACATGAATTCACCCTAAATTCATTGCAGATACAGTGTAGACATCAGGCAAATTTCAGGCAAATTCCAGGTTATTTTGCATCTCTTTTATAATACCATGAATATTTGAGGCAAGAACACAAATTTCACAAAGAACTAAAAAGAAGCATAGTGAATCATATAAACTGTGCAGTATGCTTTTATGGATACCCCAAAGTAGGTTACTATTTATTTCCTTACCTTACAGGTATCAACGAATCTAGACAAACCACCAGATATAGCCTGGCTGGTAAACAATATTTAATCATGTCTTACAGAGAAAAATCATATTTAGCCGAAAAAGTTTGAAGAGAGACCCAATAAACCAATTTTTATAAAGCATTTGATATTAATGGGCTTAAATGTTGTTGTGGCCGAGGAGTAGCCATTTGGGGCAGGACAAAATAAAATGCTACGTATTGCCCACTGTTAAGGAAATGGACACTTAAAAATCAATCTGTACCTATAGTGCCAGTTCTGAACCTGAAAATGACAACTATAATTCACTTTTATATTTCAGCTCTGTTGAAGCAGAGTCCGTAAATCATTGGGGTTTGGGCTGTTTAGAAAAATACTATGTGAGTGGTGAACTTGAGCTCACTCAGGGATGAGGTTGTGGGGTTTAGATCATAGTGTGCAAAGAATGATATTGAAGAATAGTTTGCATTGTCATGTTAGGAGGTAAACTTACAACTTGCTAACTGCAGATTGCCAGGGCTGATGGAGAGGTAATTTTTCATCATTGAGTAAATACACTGTTATTTCCAGGAAAAAGAGGTTGGGTGAACAAATTATAGGTCCAAAGTTTATTAAGTAGCATTAGTTACATAATTTCTGGGAAAAGGAGAGGGGGTGGGGGAAGGAAGAGAAGAAAAAGACAGAATCATGTAGACAGTCTCCCTAGATTTTATTTCTTTCCTCTCTCTTTTTTTTTTTTAACTTTCATGATTTTTACTTTAAAAGTCATTTGGAAGACATCCCCTTAGGTAAAATAGAATGTTCTTTATTTTATTACAAGCAAAAAGATCAACTTTAATTCACTTCTCTAGAGATTTTCCAACGTCTATAAAAATGATAATGTAGACAATAAAATTTAACTGACTTCTGCTGGAAAATCTTCCGTTAGGAATTTCGTTTTAAATTGTCTTAAACTTTTTAAAGGCAATGTTGTTTAGTTGAGCAAGATACTCCTACTTTTTAGTAAGTCTGCAATGCACACCTGTAACTTTATTTGTTATTCAAATATTCCAGCATGGTCTATGAGTTGGTGTTTTAAAATTATATCATGAAGATCACAACACACAAGGAAAAACTGATGATTCTATTTTGATTGTATTAAAACTACATTCGAAAATAATGAGCTTCTGATTTTTTTTTTTTTTTTTTTTTTTTTTTTTTTGTGTTAGAGTCTCACTCTGTCGCCCAGACCGGAGTGCAGTGGCCGCTCCCGGCCACCGCAGCCTCGATCTGCTGGGCTTCGGCGATCCTTCCGCCTCGGCCTTCCGAGTAGCTGGAACTACAGGCGCGCGCTACCACGCCCGGCTGATTTTTTTTTGATTTATTGTAGAGATGAGGTCTCGCTTGCCCAGGTGGGTCTCGAACCCGCGGGCTCAGGCAATCCACTCACCTCAGCCTCCCAAAGGCGCGGGATTACAGGCTGAGCCACCGAGCCCGGCGTGATTTTAAATTTTAAAATGGCCACTAAGGTAATACAATATTTACTGTTAATGGACAAGGACATTTTGGGGTAAAATCCTACAGTTTCCAAATTTTTTTAAAAGCTCTTCAAAATTATTCTATGGTTTTATAGCCATAGGAAAACAGAAGTGTATTGATGGAATTTTCCAGAGCATAGCCTGAGAATGCTTTTTTTACAGTAAATATGCTGGAGCATAAACTGTTCCATGAGCTATGAATAAAAGATAATTTTGGATGAAAATTTGTCAGAATGGCAAGCATCGGGCATACTAATTTATTCCAATACCTAAAATTCATGTCCTTAATATTTAAGACTTTCAAAAGATGGAATGTAAAGACAACACAAAACAAAAATTTTCTAGTACCAGAAATCAGCAGGCTATTGCTGAGAACACCTTCTCTTTTTGACAGTATGTAATAGTCTTTTTTCACTTTGCACTGTAAGATACATTTAGCAAAAATCCTTAGCTTACTTTTCTCAAACTTACAATATTTTGTGACTTGATTTGTCAAATTTTAAAGCTTCTTTTGAAATAATGTAGTAACAAATCTATTGATTCAAGTTTGAACACAGGAACCATGAAGAGTTTCTGCCTTTATGTTCAAAAATACATGTGCCTGTGAACTAATTATCTATGAAAATAAAAGAGCATAGGAACTAATAACTCTTCAAGAGATAGCATGATTTCATGAAAGACACTAGGCATTTGGAGATTTCCAAACCCCATTTTATGCTCCAGATTTGTGGTCTGGGGGCAAAACCTTACTGACCATTCAGACTATATTTCTCACCTCTAATATTTATTTAATTAACACCGTGTTTTAAAATTTCTTGTTTGATAGCTTGGATTGGATGAGTTAATTTATGTAAAAGAGATGTGAAAATGTTTTTTAAAAGTGTGACATTCATACCCACTCAATATGTGAGAAAACTAACTAAGGTTGGAAACTTAAAGAGGCATGCACAATGCTAAGACTAGTTAGACATCCATAAGATTATGAAATAACTTTTTCCATTAAAAGTATCAAAACTGTCAACATAAAAATAAATTCTAAGCATATTATCTGTGTTAAGAATGAAACAGACATATGTGTAAGAACTAAAGTTATAAAACACTTACTAGAAAACAAGACAAAAGCTTCAGAATATTGGATTTGGTAATGATTTATTGCATATGACACCAAAGGCACAGGTAACAGCAGAAAAAAATAGATAAATCAGACTTTATAAATTTTTATTTTAAATTTTGCACTAAAAGACAATATCAACAGGGTAAAAAGGCAACTTACAGAATAGAAGAAAATATTTGCAAAACATAATTGTAATTAGCATTCAGAATATATAGAAAACTCCTAAAAATTAACACCACAATTTAAAAAAAAAAAACTCTCCAAAAGTGGGCAGAAAACTTTAGTAGACGTTCTATAAAGAAGATATAGACATGGACAATAGGTTCATGAAAAGATGTACAACATAACTAATCATTAGGAAAGTACAAATTAAACTACCATAAAATATCACCACACACCCATCAGAATGGCTACTGTAAAAAAAAAAAAAAAAAAAAGAGCAAATGTTGGCAAGGATATGGAGAAATTAGAACCTTTGAGAACTGCTGGTGGGAAGGTAAAATAGTCCAGCTGCCATGGAAAATAGTATGGTGGTTCCTCAAAAATTTTAAAATAGAATTACAATATGATCCAGTAATTCCACTTCTGGATATATGCCCAGTAGAGGTGAAAGCATAATCTTGAGGAGATATTTCATTCATAGCAGCATTATTCACAATAGCTACCATGTGAAAGCAATCTAAGTGTTCTTCCTCAGATGAGTAAAGAGGCAAAATGTGGTATATACATACAATTGAATATTATTCCATCTTAGAAAGGAAGTAAATTCAGACACATGTTACTACATGAATGAACCTTGAGGATATTGTGTTCGTTAAAATAAACCAGTCACAAAAAGAAAAATGGTATATGATTTCACTTATAAGCGGTACTTAGAGTAATCAAAATAATAGAGACAGAAAGTAGAATAGTTATTTCCACGGGCTTAGGGGGTAAATGGGGAGTTGCTGCTTAGCGAGTATAAAATTTCAGTTTTGGAAGATGAACGGTGTTATGGAGATGGATGGTGGTGATGGTTGCATGATATTATGAATACATTTAATACCAATAAACTATATATGAAAAAATAGAGAAGATGGTAAATTATATATTGTGTGTATTTTGCCATAATAAAAATAATTAGAAAAAAATCAGAATAACGAGAACTGAAATAATCTCATTTACATTTTGAATGTGGCATCTAATGTAAGAGCATTTTTACTTTACTTTATTCTACTTGTATTCAATTTTGAACAATTTTATTGAGGTAAAATTTACATGGCATATAACGTGTATTTAAAATATATATCTGAAATATACAATTTATTAAATATTTACATATGTATGGTACTTGTTTACAATTTTTGTATCTGTGTTTGTGAGGGATTTGGCTCTGTGTATGTGTCTTTGTCTGGTTATGTCTCTATCATCTATTTTTCTTAAAAGTGACTTTAACATTTCAGAATGTACAATAGCCAAGATCCAAACTTAAGCAAGAAACAGAATAAAATTGTTCATCAAAATATTAGCAACAACTTGAAACCCAAAGTACTTCATTGTGCTTTATTCTTAAAATGAACATGAAACCTTCCTTTCTCTTCAGTTTTCTGGTAAGGTTTGCATACAATAGAGATTAATTCACTTAAATGCTTAGTAGAATTCACCAATGAATTGATCTTGGACTGCTTTTTGGTTTGGCTTATTGTTTTTGCTGATTTTTGGTAAGAAAATATTTAACTACAGATTCTATTTGTTTAATAGACATAGGACAATTTTAATTATCTACTTTGTCTTGCCCAAGCTTTGGTAGTTAGTGCATTTCAAGGAATTTGTCCATTCTATCTATGTGGTCAAATTTTTTTATATAAAGTTATTACTAAATTCTCTTATTATCAAATTGCTATTAATAAATTATTTAGTGATATCAACTTTCTCATTCTAGAATTTGTAATTTGGGGCTACTCTCTTTTATTTCTGATCAGTTTGTCTACTTTCTTAAAGTGAAGTGGAAATCATTGATTTGAGCCTTCTTTGCTAATATAGGAATCTAGTGCTATAAAATTCTCTCTAAGTTATTGCAATACTGCTGCCATAAAAATGTTTGTAATTTTCAATGTAATTTCATTAAAATATTTTAAATATGCCTTTTAATATTTTTCTTTTTCTTAACCCCATGGGTTAAGTTCCAGATATTTAGAGAATTTTCAAAGATTTTAGTGTTATAAATTACTCATTTCATTCCATTGGGGTCAGAGAAAAATTTGTTTTTTATAATTAGAATTCTTTGAAATTTATTGATACTTGTTTTATGATCCAAAGAATAATCTATTTTTGTGAATGCTTTATGTGGCCTTGAGAAGAATGTGTACTCTGCTATTGTTAGAAGGAATGTTTATTGAATGTCAAGTAAAACAAGTTGATTGGTAATTTTTTGTTCAAGAATAACATATACTTACTAATATTCTGTATACTTTTTGTTACAATTATTTTTTAAAAATTGGAGTCTCCAAGTGTAACTGTGAACTTATCTACTTTCTCTTGTAGATCTATCAGTTTTGCTTCATGGTTTTTGAAAGTCTCTTATTAGGTGAGCAAAGGTTTAGAAATGTTACATCCTTCTGATGGATTATTTTATCATTATGAAACGACTTTCTTTATCCATGGGACTTTTTTTCTTTGTTTTGAATTTTATTTTGATTAGTATAACAATTGCAATTAATTTTTATTAGTGTTAACATGGTATTTGTATTGATTATTTTTCATCTATTTGTATCTTCATATTTAAAATGTGTTCCTTGTAGCCAGCATATAACAAAATCTTGCTTTTATCCAACGTGACAATATATGACTTTCACATGTGGGTATTTAAATAGTTTTCATTTGATATGTCTATTGATGTGGTTAGATTTATATCTCATTGTGTCATTAATTTACTATTTGCTCCATGTGTTCTTTGCTTAACATACCCTCTATTTCTGCATTCTTTTGGGTTTGTTAAATTATTTTTGGAATTTCTTTTTGTCTTATTAGCTATAACTCATATTTAAGTCATTGTTTTATGGTTTAGAGTATACACTGTTTACTTATCACAACCTGGTTTCAAAGTATAGAGTAAGAAGCTTACAAATACATGTTTCCATTTATTTTCTCTCCTCCCACTCTTTGTGCTATTTTTGTCATGTTTTTACTATTATCTATGGTATAAACCCTTCAGTATATTGTTATTAAATTTGTATAAACAATCAAATGCATTTTACAGATACCTGAATAATAAAAAACAAGCCCTGTATGTTTATCCACACAATTACCATTTCTAGTGTTCTTTTTCTTTGCATAAATCCATATTTTTATGTGGTGTCATTTTCCCTCAGGCAGAAGGATTCTAACATTTTTTTCTAGGTGGGTCGTCTAGTGATGACTTCATTCAACTTTTGTATTTCTGACTATCTCCTTTGTGATAATTGTTGCTTCTTATCTTACATACTGTGTTTTCGGTTGTTACAGGCAGGAGGGTACATACATCACTTCTTGGTTTCTCAATATTGGCAGAAGTCTTGCAGAACTATGTATAATTTATCTGTGTGCAATTGAAATATTATTATTGCAAAATAAATATGACTAATGCTTCTAAATTCAAATAAAAAGTTCATTACTTTTTCCCAACTAATTTAATCATATTTTCTTATGTTTTACCAAAGAGTCAGATAATAAATATTTATGTTTAAAAGTAAAGTCTCAGGAAATGACAGAATTATCAGGCTAAATAATTTGAAATTCAATGATTAGAATGAGGCAATGATACATATCAACAATATGGTTCAACGTAATATTTTACATTTTAGTTCCAATTCTTACTCGATGTACATTGTCTTTGAAAAATTATTTAACCTTAACAAGTCTGAGTTTATCAATGTCAAATTAGGATAATATGAATTATCCTGTACAGTTGTTGTAAGTATTAAATAAGGCAAATATTATCAACTGCTCAGTCCATTTTTTGACATATTTTTGCCCACTTTTATTAGCTATTATTTTACTTACATATTTCCATTATAATCTATAACTGAGTTAACTGAGTTATAATAATATTTAAACTAAAATTGTTTAAAAAGTGACAATTTCATAATGCCTAACGTGCATAAATTTCATTATTAGCTAAATTATAGAAGTATTTGTGTTAAAAATATCATAAGTATAAAAATCCCTTCATTGCTAAAAATGTAGAGCCTCCTTCTGATTGTTCTGGTAATTATGTTGTAAAAGCATAAAGCTTTAAATAAACGCTCTACAAGGGCTTTTGAAATATGAATGAGCTTACTAATTATTCAATGATATAATCATTGAGATTCTGGTACTGTAGGTGTGGAATGAGGCCTAAGATCCCAAGTGATATCAGTGTTCCTGGTTTAGTCACTACATTCTATGTAAGCCTAGGAAAAACTTTACATTACGACAAGCCTTCAACAGTCAATAATGAATTAATTAAAAATTTAACATTAAATTAAAAGCAAATCCCCCAAATAATACAAATGAAATCACTATATAAGCAACTTTACACAGTTTAGCATTATCTATTTTCATGCAAATACATGCTAATTAAAATTATTTATACCAACTCAATTGGTTAGGTGTTATAGTGCTTTTTAGAAATATTATAGCTCTTGAAATTATAGGTGATTAAAACATAATAAAACTGCATGTTTTTAAGAACAATTTTGCAGCAATAAGAGCACACTAATTTAAGATGGTAGTTGTGATGGTTAATTTTATGTATCAACTTTGTGGATCCCAGTACATAATTCTAAAATTTTCTGACTGTGGACTTTGAGTAAAGCAGATTTCCCTCCATAATGTGGGTGGTTCTCATCAAGTCAACTGAAGGCCTGAATAAAAGAAAGGACATATCTCCCCTGATAATGAGTGAATTCTGCCAGCAAAATGCCTTTGGACTCTCTCTGTGACGTTGACTCAACTTGATCTCCAGGCTGCTGTCCCATCAAGCAGAGTTTGAACTCGTCAGTTTCCCTAATCTCATGGGTCAATTCCTTTTAATAAATGTATATATGTAGGTATTTATTAATGTATCTAAACTCTAACTACAATCTATCATATATCAATCATCTGTGCCATCTCTCTATCATCTTTCTTTCTAACTTATCTATCCATCCATCCATCTATCCCATCTATCTATTCATCAACTATTTATCATCTATACGTCTATCAACTACTGGTTCTGTTTCTGTGGAGTACCCTGACTAATAATAATTATTATTATTTCTTCTAATTATGAAGATACCACTGTTAGATAAACCTATAAGTTCAATTTGATTAAGAGCAAAGATTCCAGCTCTGGGTTAGAAGTAGAAAAGAAAAATAGTAAAAATGAACACTTTATACTTTGCACTTTCTTGGATGAACAAAATCAGGGCTAATCAGCTATGCAAATGCCCAACATCCATCACCCATTCTCCAAAATTACCTGTCTGACTTGCTGGTGAGCCCAGCAGGAGTTGCCAGCTGAAGAAGTTCTTGCTGAGAAATGGAAAGTTTAGTGCCACATTCCCTCATCTTACAGTGGGTTGACCAGTTATAGGATAGAATTCTAAGGTGTGCTTTAGTCTCCCAATGTACTAGAAGCGTTTTTAAAAAGCAGCCAGGTATAGTGTGACCTAAAATGAAAATGTGAGTAATCTGGGTCTCATTGGATCAGTAGTTTGCTTGCTCTTATGCCAGGCATGTAGACCACCAACTCCACAGCCTTGAGAGGAATTCTGTACTCCACATGCTGGGGGACTATAGCTACTTTTGTTAGGAATTTTCCTCCAACTTGACTAGGCAAGTCTTCATTTTGTAAAAATCAGTGACTCCTTTTAGTGGACTCACAAAAAGAAGAGATTCATCAGATGCAATCTAGCCACTATTTCCAAGGTATAAGTAGTATGAAGACATTTTCAGACTTTAGTGGCTGAAAGATGGCAAACTAGTTTCAACAAGGTCAATTATATGTTTAAAGCAAAATGAAAACTTTGAACTATTTATTTTATGCTTTGTAACTTTTTTGACGCTGCTCTATAAAGTTATCTATTCCTTTTTCATCCTCCTTCCCGCCCTTTCTTTTTTTTTTTTTTTTTTGAGTTGGAGTCTCACTCTGTCGCCCAGACTGGAGTGCAGTGGCCGCTCCCGGCCACCACAGCCTTGACCTGCTGGGCTCCGGCGATTCTTCTGCCTCAGCCTTCCAAATAGCTGGAACTACAGGCGTGCCCTACCACACCTGGCTAATTTTTTGATTTATTGTAGAGATGAGGTCTCGCCAAGTTGCTCAGGAGGGTCTCGAACCCGCAGGTTCAGGCAATCCACTCACCTCAGCCTCCCAAAGCGCGGGATTATAGGCTGAGCCACCGAGCCTGGCTTCCTTCACTCCCTTTCTTCTCTGTCCATGTTTCCCTCTCTTTTTTCTCGACTTCATGTATTCATTGCATGTTAGCTATGTTCCTCCTACAAGGCTAGCTGCTGAAAATGGAATTCAAAAAAATGAGCAATAAAGGTTCTTTGCCCTTGAGGAGTTCACAGTTTACTGCAAAATCCTGATCGAAAAAAGTAGAATTACAACAGGGCTCTATGATTGCTACTCTCCAGTAGCAGTGGGAATATAGAAAAGGGAAAAACTTGATCTGTTTCTGCGCAGACTCCTTGGATATTCAACATCTTGGGTATATCCACATCTTTAAGTAAAAGCTACTACCATAAGATAGTTTGTCATGTTTAACATGATGTGACCCAAAATCAGATTATGAATATTAAACACTTTTCAGAATTAGAGTTGGCATTGAAAAAATATTCCTTACATGGCCCTGTTGAATTTGCTTAACTCATTAGAAATGTGGCCAGCATATGGTAATCAGCAAAAGCGAGATCTCAAATAGAATTTCTAAATGTTAGATCAAAGGAGGCAGTATTAAGAAACAAAAAAGGACCCAGTGACTTGATTTGTAAGACATCTGCTGAATATCATGAGGTTCAAGTCAGGTTGGACATAGACGTGGATTGTATCAAGAAAGAGTTGTCAAATCTCAGGGATCTTATTTCCTTACAGTCTCCAACACCTAACCCTCCACAGTCTGTTGGGCAATGTACCCTGAATATCCACCACAGCTAGGTATACAAAGTACTGTGGAAAGAAGAAAAGCCACAGAGAGCCAGTTATTCTTCTTACCAAGAGGTAATCTGACTAGCAAGACAAAGTCATCTACAAACATACCACCCTGAACGCATCCAATCTCATCTGAAAGCAAAAAGTCATGAGACACCAAAATGCTTAAACAAACAAACTCCATGAGTTAGGACAAATTATTATTGAACTGGGAGTTGTCATATCAAAAAACTTGATGTTAGCTTCAAAATCATTAGGAGTTGCTACAATGAAATTTTTTAAAATGTGTAGATAATGCCAAACTTTATCCTGGAATTGAATGAATGTATTTCAATTTGCATGTATCCCTACAATGAGAGAACACTTTCAATATGCACAAACAGGAGTCCTTTAGTACATTTGCAAATGACTTTTATTGCAGAACACTTTACTAATGTCCTAATCTTTGTGTTTTTTCCAGACTCCTCACCCTTCCTCAACCCAAGGCTTACTTGACTGTGCTTTCCAGGAAGCAAACCCTTGAGGCTGAATTAAGGGAGACTTTGTTGTTGTTGTTGTTGTTGTTGTGAGCTGATACTGCTAAAAGGTACACTCCCTTGGACCTAAGGGCTGATGTTTTTGCACATTGCAGTGGACTTACCAGTGTTTCAGGCACAGCTTCAAAGAATGTTATGTTTAGCCCATATGTAGTCATGAACCAAGTGATACCCAAACAAAAATACATTTCAAAATAAGTGGCCTGATTCTAGTTATCTTGTTTTATTCTTCCTTGTATTTATCAACCTCCCTGTCTATGTTTCCGTCAAGTGAAAATGCCATTGCAAGGACATTCTGTGGTTATTTTTCCAATAATTGCTTATTAGTCCAAAACAACTATAGATACTATTAATTAGTTGGGTTGATGGAATCTATTCTCTTCTCTTCATGGTGATAGAGAAAGAACAAATTCATTTTAACAATTGTAACTGATTATTTTAATCAGATATATTGTTACATCCTAGAATAAGTTATCAATTTGGTAATGAACTTTCTCAGAGTAACACCATCACTTTTTTAATAATATGGAATTTTCCTTCAATATGATACCAGTAACCAAACCACTATTTTGTATAAAAATTACTTGATAGAAAAAAATATCCTGACTTCATTAACATCTAGTGTTGGCAATTTGGCTAAATTATTCTGTCTATAACTGAGCTTGACAGCCCAAAGCAAAATGCAAAACCAACAATTTTCTTTGAAAGATCAATACTTCATTGAGGTTTATTACAGTGAGGAAATATTCCTTCTTAGATGTTTTTCAATCTTCTTTCCATCAATAACACCATTCTTGGTTTCTGGTAATAGCTTGCAATGGATCATTAGACAAACGCCTTTTTAATATAGAGAATCCAGGTGTACTGGTAAAATACTATGATTGAGTATCTTTAATCTCTCAGCTTCATTAAGCAGGAGCTGGCTATAATGCTCTTTTCTTACTTATTCTGCTTGGGCTGCCAACCTTTCCCTGTGACATGAGTAATGACAGCACATTCATTACTTTATGATAATACAGAACCATTTTGATCTCTATTTTACATATTTCTCTATTCCCAAAGATTGACAGTTGAGAAAGCCACTTCCATGCTACAGGCACTAACTACCTCCATTTTCTTCCCTAGCAGACATTTCCAAAATTGGCACAAAAATTCAGAATTCATCATTATAGGTTCCATTCCTTTGGATCATATGATTTTCCTCTTTATCAATTTACTCTGGAGGCATGGACAAAAATCAGGGCATCGATTATAATCTGTAAAACATTCCATGACAGCAATAACACTCAATCTATTTTCTCTTTAAAGATACATGGTAAGTATAATTCTCACTCTTACAGGGACATTCCAATATGACAAGCAGTAGGATCTTGGTAGGAACTGAGAAATTACTTAACTCTAGAATTTCAGTTGATTGACATGTAATAAAACATTTATTTTTAAGATGACTAAAAACAGCCTCTTTTTTAAGCTTTAGATTTATATGTTTATACACAAGCAAGGCAACCACAGGATTTTTATGATCTTGAAATTTTTCTCAGCTGCTGAGCAAGGTAGGAAGGAATAAGTAAGTGTACATAAGTTCCAGAAGACATCTTTATTAAAAGTTTTACCTGTCTTAAAATGGAATTCACTACCCAGATGTCCTTCAATAGGTGAATAGATTAACAAACTGTAGTGCATGCAAACAATGGAATATTATTCAGTTATACGAATAAATGAGCTATCAAGCCATAAGAATACATGGAAGAACCTTAAATAGATATTACTAAGTGAAAGGAGTCAGTTAAAAATGCCTACATATTGCATAATTCTAACTTTAAGAACATTCTGGAAAAGGCAAAACTATGAAGATAGTAAAAAAATTAGTACTGGAGTTCTGGTAAGATGGCAATGGCATAGGTGGAATTGTGATATTCTCCGAACATGAGTTCTCAAAAAGATTCTTGCTTTCCTTCCCCCACCCCCGTGCCCACCGACAGCCGCATTGGTCCGAGGCCCGGGGACCCTCGGTCCCATGCAGGGACGGATATTTTGCCCCCGGCTGCTGCCTCGCACCTGGGAGTCTTGGATCTCGGCTCCCTCCCTGGCTACATCATCTCGCCTAGACAAAGCCACTGGTCACCCTGGGAGGCTCTGGGCACCCGGCCATCAGAGAAACTGATTCCATTTCTGGCTGAAATACGCTGTGAGCGATCCAGGGCCACTTTCACCACTGACCGCCTGTCCTTTGGAGTTTTGGAGCTCTGGAGCTCTGGGTAAAGGAAATGCATATCATTAAGAGGTGCTGATAGGAGGCTCTCAGCTCCAGAGGAGGGAAATCCCGACCCCCTCCTCCACCCCAGCCCGCTGGTAGTGCCCCGGATACAACGCCCAGCTGTGCAGCTGATCCCCGGTGCCTCCCACACCACCACAGTCCATCATAGTGGATTGCCCAGGGACCCAGACGAGCGGAGAGAAAGGATCCACAAAAGTGAAACTGCCACCTCGGCCTTTCTCCAGGCAGAGACTTGCATTGCCCTGCCCACCCACCAGCAGCCTCCACCTCGGTTCCCAAGGTACCAAACCTACATTCCGCTACACAGAAAGATTGTAAGACAGTGGGAAATAGGTCCCAGTGGGCTCATACACTGGTAGGTGGATGCTTGAATCAGCATATAGATTCTGAATCACAGCTTCCCCCTCAATTAAACCTCAAAACTGCAAAAAGTACAGTCCGCAGCCCACACTCCAACCTCAAAAGTGAACAAAGCCAGAGGACCCTCATAAGGAAGAACAGGAGATTGCACAAG
>CAUYQG010233070.1:0-16124 GCA_963574415.1 Tarsius wallacei | reverse complement strand
CTTGTATACCTAATCCTGATTTGTACCCCACATCTTTAAAATGAAAAAAAGAAGAGAAAGTTAAACCCAAAGTAAGCAAAGAAAAAATAAAGATCAGAGAGGAAGTCAATGGGAAAAAAGTGAAACAATCAATGAAACCAAAAACTGGTTGGTTGAGATCAATAAAATTGATAAACTTCAAAATAAATAAATTAGTCAGCTTACAAAACCGGTAGTCAGTTACCTCTGCAGAAAGTCAGTGCTATTAGCTGATAGACTGGGAGCTTTTAGATTTGGCTGAAGAAGAAGAGAGAAGTTTTGGGTGCACAACCCAAGGATGGATAGATGAAGGGATAGATAAATGGATGATGTATGAATGGCTAGATGGATAAGTGGATGGGTGAATGAATGAATGGATGGATGAATTCATGAATGAATACATGGATGAATAAATAGATAAATGGATGGATGCATACATGGATGGATCAATGGATAAATGGATAGATAAAAGGATGGATGGATATGTGGATGGATAAAACATGAATGAAGGATGAATGGATGGATGGAGGCATAATATGGTATCTGCTCTAGTCAGCCTAATTTAGAGGTCTGGTTTGGAACCTCTATGATAATTAGGGAGACAAGCTGAGGATGCCATCATGTAAGATGACTTGAGTCTGCACACAGCCGTGCTATTTTGGGGCCCAAGGACAAAGGGAGACAGAGAGATGGAAAGAAGCTCCTTCTTCCCAGACTCCACTTCTAACCCAAGAGCATCCTGAGTACCTGAGAGCTCAGGATGGCCCTCAGCTAAGGATGGCTATGATGTGGAGACCCATTCTCATGAGTAACCCAGGAGCAGGGCAGAGGTATTCCTTTGAGAATTCCATCCATTCATTCATTCACCCATCCACTTATCCATCTAGCCATTCATACATCATCCATTTATCTATCCCTTCATCTATCCATCCTTGGGTTGTGCACCCAAAACTTCTCTCTTCTTCTTCAGCCAAAACTTCTCTCTTCTTCTTCAGAGAGGTTGGCTTGTTCCTGAATCCCCATAGGATCTCACTCTCAGAATGGGGCACCAGGCCCCTATCCTCTGAGGTGAGGGAAGACTGAGAAACTGTACTCAAGTGAGGTTAGGCCAGGAACAATCAGGGTTAGGACATAATTATTACTGTCAGCACTCATGTCCTTGCAGGCCAGTAAAGCCCAGTGGATCTAGGTTTACAGGAAAAAACAGAACATCAAGAATCAAAAAGGATCTTGTGCAAAACCCCAGTGGTGTTAGGATAGATTAGCATCAAAATCACTACCCTCTATAGCATGCCTACCATATGCTGAGCACTGTACCTATACTACACATAATATTGTTTACTTTCCATTTTACAGATGAGAAAACAGAGGCTCAAAGAGATTGACTTAGCAGATGACACAATTGACCTTCAAATCAAGGTCTTTCTAACTCTAGACTGAAATTTTTTTGTTGAGACCCCTTGACTTACGTTGCTTTCCAGATTAGCTCCTATTTTCTTCCCACAGGGATTAATGCCAAGTAGAGGGTGTGATGGCTTTTGAGAAACCCACATCTTCCTCAGTGGTCAAAGGCTAGGAAACCAAACTTAAG
Source organism: Tarsius wallacei (assembly GCA_963574415.1). Taxonomy (NCBI): domain Eukaryota; kingdom Metazoa; phylum Chordata; class Mammalia; order Primates; family Tarsiidae; genus Tarsius; species Tarsius wallacei. The sequence goes on along the minus strand of CAUYQG010233070.1, from coordinate 14,515 downwards.
GCAGAAAAACACAGAAATCTCACCTCTTCGCCAGACAGGGCCACGATGTTGAGCCAATAGTAACAAAGAATGCCAATGATTGATATTTTCAAAAAGATGTTTCTAAACAGAAAAGAAAACATCTATCATTACCTGTCATATCAATCTTTTGTGCTATTTGCCAATATTTCCTTTCGGGTAGATGGTAGGCTAGACATTCCTGACCACCCCCTCCCATGATTGGATGGCACCATGTGGCTAGTTCTGGAGAATGAATTGTGAGCAGAAACATTGTGTGTCACTTCTAAGCTGGAGCATTTAACACCAGCATGAGACCCTCCAGAACGCCTCATCTTCCCTCTGGAATGGCGATCAGCAATATTCAAGAGAGTCGCTGTTCTCTCAGCTGGATCCCTCAATGACTAACATGAGCAGACTCCTCCTGCCAATCCACAGTGCACATGTAATGTGAGCAAGAAGTAAACCTTTGTCCTCTAAGCTTCTGAGATTTGGGAGTTGTTTGTTACTGCAGCATGACCTAATTTATTCTGACTGATACACTGTCCTTTGTTGCATCTCTAAACTGATTTCCCTTCCCATTATACTAATAGTAAATGTACATAATATTTATTGGATGCTGACCCAAGATACTCTGCTAAACACTTTATCGAATCATCCCCCAATCTTTACAACTCTATTATCACATAGATGGTAGTTAATGCTCGTCTTACCAAGTATGCAAAGTTATGGGGTGACAGTGAGACCTAATAGTTTCTCATTATACATACCTAAGAAAGGGCACCCTGGGCCAGTAGGTGGATTGTGAGGAATAAGGTGGGTATATCAACCTACAGTTGATGTTTTCATAAATGAGTTGAATATAATCGACTGACTGATTAACTGATGTGCTCATTCATTCATTCATCAATTATTCTTGAACGCCTATGATATCACAGGCACTGTGAACAAGGCAAAGGTTTCCCCATCAACTGTGGGGGAGGAAGATAATACACCAATACAAATGTGTCAGGAATTGGTAAGAACAAGACAATGCAGGAGAGAAGGGAGGTGGGGAGCTGTTATTTTTAGCAGGTAGTCAGGGAAGTGCTCTCCAAGAGGGGGACGTTGGAGCAGAAGCCAAAACACAGTTAGGAAGCAAGTCCTGTGGCTGTCTGTGGAAAGAACAGCTTGTGCAGAGGCCCAGAGGTGGGAATATGGTTTGACTTGTTGGTGAACTCTCAGGAGGTCAGTGAGGGGGAAGGGAAGTGAGCAAGGAGAGAGGAAGAGAATGAGGCTAGAGGGCTGGCCAGAGGCAGATTTGAGAGGCCAGAGAAGGCAAGGGCTTCAGGACTTCATAGAGAAACTCAGTCTGCACTGTCCAGATCTGTACTTATGAACACCCACCATGACCAGGAATCGTCAGGGAATTACCCGAGAAGAGGCTGGAAGGACAGACTTCTTTTATCAAAACCCTGGGGTCACCTCTAGGAATCACAGAAAAGTACCCTCTTGGGTCAATTGCCAAGCACTCTGCCCACCTCGGTTTTCATGGCTGAATTATAAAAATACACCTCTTTCTCCGGGCCGATGCGGTGAGTACCACAACTCACTAATAAGAACAGTTTGACTAGTGGAACACTGGATGATTTCAGTCTCTACGCAACTCCTCAGCCAGGAAACTTTGTGCTGTGTTCTGCCTGCCCGCCTGTACATCTCACACTTGTGAACTACATTAATCCTCAGGCTGGGGGCGATCAGGAAAGGTTAGTCATTATTTTGAGTAAAAGACCACACCAGGCAAACACATTTTACTTTTTTTTTTTCCAGATAAAGGGTCTTCTCTGTCACCCAGAGTGCAGTGGTGCAATCACAGCCCACTGCAGCTTCAAATTCCTGGGCTGAAGCAATCCTCCCGCTGCAGCCTCCCAAGAAGCTGGGACTACAGGCGTGTGCCACATGCTGGTTAACTTTTTTGTTTATTTGTAGAGATGGGGATCTCACTATGTTGCCCAGACTGGTCTTGGACTCCTGGCTTCAAAGGATTCTTCTCCTCAGCCTCCCAAAACACTGGGATTCCAGGCATGAGCCACCGGTGCCCAGCCAAACTTCACTCTTGAAATTCCTTCCTCTGGAGCATAGAACTTAAATACTTATGTGTAACCCTTTCTTGCTCCCACCCCACTTCCCTCCACAGAAGGACACACCTACCGAATCAGAAGAACATAGACTTCGTGCCGCGGCATCTCGTACCTCTCCACCAGCCTGAACAAGGAGTAGAAGCGTGGCACGACCAGGTTGATGCAGGACACAACGAAAGGCAGTAGCAGCACCGCCGCGGGGTCCCTGTGCATCCTCAGGAACTGCAGGGCATGGAGGAGAGGTCCTAGATGCTGACTCTGTGCTGGATGCCTCCCTGCCTCACTCAGAAGGCCCCTGACAGAACTCCCCGTAGGTTAACTACTCAGCTGCCATTTATTGAGCACCTACCCTGTGCCAAGCAAACTGAAGCTCAGGGAGGCAGAGATGCTTGCCTGGGGTCACCCAGCAAGGAAGTGGCAGTTGGGAACCTAGATGTGTCTGACTCAGGGCCTGAGCTCAAGAGGTCATTCTGTGACTTCTTTCTTCCTTCCTTCCTTCCTTCCTTCTTTCCTTCTTTCCATCCTTCCTTCCCCTCCCTCCCTTTCCTCTCTCTCCTTCTTTCTTTCCCTCCCTCCTTTCCTTCCTTTTTTTCTTTTTTTCCTTCTTCCTTCCTTTCTTCTCTCCCTCCCTCCCTCCCTTTCTTTTCTCTCCATTTCTCTTTCTTTCTTCTCTCTCCTTCCCTCTCTTCCTCCCTCCATCCCTTTCTCTCTTTCTCTTTCCTTTTTTTTTTTGAATCAGGGTCTTACTCTGTCACCCAGGCTGTAGTGCAGTGGCACAATCATGGCTCACCACAGCCTCAACCTTCTGGGATCAACGATCCTCTCACCTTAGCCTTCCTAATAGCTGGAACCACAGACACGTGCCACCATGCCTGGCTAAATTTTTTTTTTTTTTCTGTAAAGATGAGGTCTCACTATGTTGCCCAGGCTGGTCTCGAACTGGGCTCAAGCGAGCCTTCCGCCTCAGCTTCCCAAAGCACTGAGATTATTGGCATGAGCTGCTGCACCTTGCCCAGATTCTACTTTTTTTTTTTTTTTAACTAAGCTTCCTCCTGGTGCCAATGCTGCAGGCCACACACCCCAGGTTGAGCAGCAGACCCTACACCACTTTCTCCCTCCAGCATCCCATCCCTTCACCTGGTTCCGCTGCCCTGGACCCTGGTGTTCCTGCCTCTCTGGTTACCTCTGAGTTGTACTCGGCCAGATAATAAACAGCTGCACAGCAGGCGACGGCCCCTCCGGTAGAGACGACCCAGGCTGCCATATGGGCAAAGAAGCGGGTCAGCTGCTGACGGACCGTGAGCCGGGCATTCTCCTGACGGATCTCTGACAGGTTCTCCTGGAGATGCAAGAAAATCGAGAGAGCCCGCAGATCCCTCTCTTCTGTCAGCAAAGATCCCCGAAATGCTTAATACACCCAGAGACACAAACCCAGCCCAATCCCCGGGGGAGAGTGAGCAGTGAGTTCGTGACGGGCATGGATTATGGATGACCCAGGGGGGCCTCTCAGATGGGCCAAGAATCCCCAAGCCCCATTTCCATCTTAGTAGAACAGATGGGACCAATAGACTGGAACTATGCTCTTGAGGAAAACAGACTGAGGTCACAGGGCTCTTTCTGGAAGAATCCGGCTAGGCATCCTCACTGAGGAGGAAGGTCACATCTGCAACCCTCTTGTCAAGGTCTCTTTTTTCATACCTGCTGCTTGCTCTTTCTTTTCAGTAAGTTTGTTTCTGTGGCCCAGGGTTTCTTAACCACACTGTTGACATTTGGACTGAATAATTCTGCCATGGTTCCTGTCCTGGGCATTGCAGGATACTTAGCAGCATCCCTGGCCTCAACTCACTAGCTGCCAGGAACAACTCGACTGCAAGAACCAAGAAAGTCCTCAGATGTTGCCAAATGTCCCCCTGAGGGACAAACTGCTCTGAGTTGAAAATCACTGCCCTAGAGTTAAATTTTAAACCTGGAACTGTGGAGTCAAGAAGGATGTACATTTATCATGTTGATACACCTTGCTAAATTGGCCTCCAGCAAGGTTGTGCCAATTACAAAGCCACCGTGTCAGGAGAAAATGTCCATTTCCCCACAATATCACTAGCACTAGGCATTGTGAATATTTTATTTTATTTTTTGGCCAATCTTAATAAGACAAGAATTCATGATTACTTTAATAAAAGTTACAGATATGCTGCAGAAGGGAAGGAGACTGGCGGAAAGAAGATATTGGCTAATGTGAGCTTGCCTTACCTTTATCTCAGTGCTAAGATTCTTCTGTTTAAGCTTCACAGCAGTCTCATGAGTGACAGTGAAGTCCCAGCAGAAGATAAGTTTAGCGATTCCTCTGGAGTAAATGTGGGGGTTAATGAAGTTGTTCCGGAAATACTTGGCCATGCTAGGGAAGGCAGAAACCAAAATACCTAGGGTTATTACAGCAAGTCAGGGGACGAAGGATTTAACAAAGTGTTATAGGCTGAAAAGAGGCCATAGTGATTATATTAAAACAGTCATTTTAAAAAAGACAATCTTGTCTTAAGAAACTGTTCTTTGTAAGTGAGTTAAGCTCGATATAAAAGCCATTTATACTTAAAAGCATTCATTTTTCCTATTCCCACCCCCATCTCCTTCTCCTCTCCTAGCATGGGCTTGCCCAACTGGCCAGTCTTATCTAGTAAAGTCATTGCTGGTGCTAAAGAGGAAACAGCTGGCAAGCCAGACCACCTAATAATTAGGAGAGTGGTCCAAGGCTGGCAGGAGTGTGTCTGACAGCTTGGAGTAGACATTGCCCAGCTCGCCCCCATCTGTGAATACTAGGACATAGGACTGTTATAGGCCAGGACTCTGGGAATAAAAATTATTACAATTATGCTTTAAAACAATCTAAAGTTATCATTTTAAATGTGGTGACTTTCCCTTCTTTCCAAATGTTGCAATTATCTGTCTCTTCCTCTAAAAAACCATAAAAGAACATACTGTAAATTCCAAAATGTTATCTAAAATGTCAGCATGACTTTGCATCACGTATAAAAAAAATTAATGTAAATCTAAACTGTACATAGGCTTTGAACTTGGTGTAGTTGAAAGGTTATGAAGTTGGGGTATAAATACTGGAATGAATTTGTGTTGCTTTGAGTGGGTTTTTTGGGTAAGGATGCTGACTTGTCTCCCTGTAACCTGGATATAGAAATTAAACACGCCCTTTTCTCCCAGTCTCCCAAGAGATAGTAGCCGATTTTTGCTTGAACCCTTTCAAAAAGACAGTCTTGTCATTAATGGTGAAGGCAACATAGAAGAGTTAGCCCCTTACAGAGAAAGTTCAACTCCCTAGAAAAAAAAAAAAGCTCTTCACCTGGAACAGTGCGGTCATAAAGATGATGGTTAAGAGCACTGGCTTTGGGATCAGATAAGCCTGGTTTTCAATCCTGGATTTGCCAACTGAAGGATCTTTGTCCTATTAACTGTTCTCAACCTCAGTTTCCACATCTACATAATGGGGATAATAATGGTAGCCACCTAACAGAGCTATTATGAGATAACTACTGTATGTATTAGTTTCCTAAGGCTGCTGTGACAAGTGACCACCAATTCAGTAGCTTAAAACAACATAAATGTATTATTATCTCACGCTTCAGGAGGTCAGAAGTCAGAAAATGAGTCTTACAGAGCTAGAAGAAAGGTGTTGGCTGGGCTGTCTTCCTTCGGGAGGCTCTAGGGGAGAATCCATTTCCTTGCCTTTTCCAGCTTCTTGAGGTTGTCCTCATTCCTTGGCTTGTGGCCGCCTACTTCATTTTCAAAGCCAGCAGAGTAGCATCTTCCTCGCTCTCTCTCTCTCTCTCTCTCTCTCTTTCTCTCTCTCTCTCTCTCTCTCTCTCTCTCTCCCCACACCCCCCACCTCTTCCCTCCTCCTTCTTTTTTTTTTTTTTTTTTTTTTGAGTTGGAGTCTCACTCTATCGCCTAGACTGGAGTGCAGTGGCACGCTCCCAGCCACCGCAGTCTCGACCTGCTGGGCTCCGATGACCCTTCCGCCTCAGCCTTCCAAGTAGCTGGAACTACAGGCACACACCACCATGCATGGCTAATTTTTTTATGTATTGTAGAGATGAGGTCTCGCCAAGTTGCCCGGGCGGGTCTCGAACCCACAGGCTCAGGCAATCCACTCACCTCAGCCTCCCAAAGCGCAGGATTACAGGCTGAGCCACCGAAACTGGCTTCCCTCCTTCTTAGAAGGATGCCTGTGATTCCTTTACCCACCCCTAATCCCCCTCCTGATAATCCAGAATAATCTTCTCATTTAAGATTCTCAATTTAATCACATCACCAAGTTCCTTTTGCCATGTAAAATAACATATTCACAGGTCCTGAGGGATTAGGGCATTTTTGGAGACTGCAGGAAGTTTATTCAGCCTTTCACACTTGATAGAGGCAGGTGTTATTACCATGGAGTGTCTCAGGTCCAGAAAGCACTTAGCATAACAAATGCTGACTAAAATGGATGCTGCTGTTTCAAAAGTTGCCACCATTCAGTAAGTGCAACTTAAGAAACATTTCTTGGTGTGATAGAAAATGAAATCTCATTTTAGTTTGAATTAGCATGCTGGTAGTCAGGTTGTAAGTGGATAAACTGAGTACCCCTCAAAGTTCAAATGTTGAAATCTTAACCCCCAGTACCTCAGAATGTGACTGTATTTAAAGATAGGGTCTATACAGCAGTAATTAAGGTAGAAATGAGGTCATCATTAAAGTGGGTCCTAATTCCACATGAATGGTGCCCTTCTAAAAAGAGATTAGGACACAGACACATACAGAGGAAAGACCTGGTAAAGACCCAGGTATAAGCAGGCAGCCACCTGTAAGCCAGGCAAAGAGGCCTAAGATCAACCTTACTCACACCTTGACCTTGGACTTTTGGCCTCTAGGACAGTGAGAAAATACAATTTTGTTGTTTAAGCCCCCCAGTTTATGGCACTTTGTTATAGCAGCCCTAGCAAACCAACACAGAGGTGAACATTTTTCATATGTGTTTTCTACCTGAACTTCCTCTCTGACAGTTGTTCATCCATATTCTTCTTTCCTATCATTACTTGGGTTGTGGCAGAGAGGGGTTGAAAACAGTTAAAATTATTCTTTTTAAAAATCAACCTGCAATCTACAAACCTGCTAGACATGGAATGTGAGAAAAACCAGATAGCCAAAAGCTACTTTCCTGTAAATGCAAGGTAGTAATCGATTCACAACCTTACCCCCCATCCTCTCTTTGTGAAGTTATCAGTTTACAACTCCTGCTTGTCATGTATATCCTGTAAACAACTTGTTCTTTGAAAATCTGTTTCTACTGATTACAACCTTGCAAATTCCAAAAAATGTATAACCATATAACCTGACCCCCTCCCTTACCTAAACTAACATGTAAAAAACCCTTCTCTTCTTTCTCCAGGTTGCTCAGCCTTGGAGCATTAGCTTGCTGAGTCATGCTGGTGTCAATAAACACTGCTTCCTGAATTAGCCTCAGTGTCATGGTCTCTCTGTTTTCCCGCAACAGGGTCATCACATCCTTATTTTCAGACTGACCAACAGATTGAACAATTTCTTTCTTTTTTTTTTTTTTTTTTTGAGTCAAGGTCTCACTCTGTCACCCAGTCTGGAATGCAGTAGCATTCATGGTTCACCACAGCCTTGACCTCCCAGGCTCAGGAGATCGATCCCCCTGCCTCAGCCTTCTGAGTAACCGGGACTACAGACATATGCCATCACACCCAGCCAATTTTTTAATTTTTTGTAGAGACGAGGTCTTACTATGTTGCCCAGGCTGGTCTCAAATTCCTGGGCTCAAGAAATCTTCCCTCCTTGACCTCCCAAAGTGCTAGAATGACAAGCATGAGCCACTGTGCTCAACCAAGACCAACCCATTTTTTGAAAAGCACACAAAAACTTCTCTTCCTCTGTCCAAACTCATGTTTTATGTTGCAGGACAAGGAATGATCGGACAGCAATGGAAAGTCAAAATTGCAGAGAAACTGTTTCCTGGGTAATTTTTTAGTTTCTTGGATTTTTGCCTAAATCTGAAATGGGCCTCAGAATCATGCAATGCAGACACTCGGTACCTGAACAGCAAACTGAAGAAGCAGGTGATCAAGCATGCACCCATGGTGAAGATATAGGCCAGCTGCATATTGTAGGATGCCCTGCTGTTCCCATGCTGGATCGTAGAGTTGGTATAAAAGCCGTAGTACATGACCGTGTCCCTAAAATAGCCCTAAGAGCAACAACAAACCCTAGGTCAGATGAATCTCTTGAGAAAACGGTAAATGACTGTGGTCAGCAGAGTTGATCTCTTCTGAATGCAAGAAGCTTGACCAAGTCCATTTAGACATTTAGTTTTCCAGGAAAGAGGCACCAGAGGCCACCAAGAACCTAGACATTTTGTTACCAGGCTCTTGGACTTGGAAAGGAATCCCAAACTAACACAACTTTATAATGGAGGCATTGGACTGTCACCACCTGGACCCAGTGACCAAGCAAAACATCACCAAGAGCAGGACATCAGGCACTATGTGTCTCTGTCCCCTAGTAAGCACTAGGGTCAAACATGCTTCATAGGGAACAAGTTGAACCTGTAGGTCTACATTTTGGTTCACAGGAAATAAGGAGCTAGATAAACACATTAAAGAGACCATGAGGAGATAATCAGACCATTCCAGAAGGTAGAACAGGACAACCAGCCCAGTTTCTGCCACAAGCCAATGTCAGGAAAAAAGGGCACTGGGCTGGAGAGATTAGTCTAGGTTAATCAAGGTTTAAGGGGAAAAACAACAGAATGCAAAGTTTGGATTTTTTACTGGATCCTGAACAAGCAAGCTAAAAAAGACACTTTGGGGAAAACTGGAAAAATTTTAATATGGTTTGGATTTTGATGATGTTTACTAATTTCTTAAATTTTGTTAGGAATGATAATGGTCTTGTGACTGCAGGACAGGGTCCTTATTTTCAGAAACGCATGTTAAAGAAGTTAAGAATAAAATGTTTTGATGTCTGTACTTATTTATTTTTTTTGAGTCAGAGTCTCACTCTGTTGCCCAAGCTGGAGTGTAATGGCATAATCATGGCGACCGCAGACTTGACACAGCCTTCCAAGTAGCTGGGACTATAGATGTGCACCACCATCCCCAGCTAATTTTTTTTTTTTAATTTATTGGAGAGAACTCCAACTCTTGGGCTCAGGCAATCCTCTTGCCTCAACCTCCCAAAGGGCTGGGATTACAGGTGTAAGCTACCATGCCCAGTTCTGTAATTTACTTTAAAAATGCTTCCAAAAATAATAATAAAACAAATATGACAATTTTACATCTCCATAGTGGGTATATGGGTATTTATCATACTACTCTGTATTTTTCTGTATGTTTGAAATTTTTCATAATAAAATATTTCCTATATACAAATATATAAAATATACACAGTAATGAGAAAAAAATGAAGGAGAAATTTACACAGTAGTTCCATTTTAATGCATATACTCAAGGAAAGATTTTTAAAGAGAAAGAAAAAAAGACAAATGAAATAACTTTAAACATTCTACTTCAGGGATCATCAAACTTTTTTTGTTTTTGTTTTTGTTTTTCTTTTAGTGAAGAAGTCTCCCTATGTTGCTCAGGCTGGACTCAAACTCCTGGGTTCGAGGGATCCTCCCGCCTCAGCCTCCTTAGTAGCTGGGACTAGAGGTGCATGCCACCTCTATAAAGAGCTATATAGTACATATCTTTGGTATTCTAGGTCATATGGCTTCTGTGGCAGCGTCTCAACTCTTAAGCTGTATTATGAATACAGCATAGACAACACATAAACAAATGGGTGTGGCTGTGCTCCAAATGGACTTTATTTATGAACACTGATTTGTGAATTTCATATAATTATCACATTGCACGAAATGTTCTTTTCTGCTTCTTGTTCAACCACTTAAAGATGTAAAAAACAATCTCAGTTCTCAGAGGGTCCGAAAACAGAAGGCAGACTCAATGTAGCCCTCAGGCTATAGTTATTCAATCCCTGCTCTACAAAATCTCAGTAGTGGAAATCCCTTGAAGAAGGTAAATTCACAAGGCAGGCGTTAAATGCTTCACTAGACAGCTGGGTAAATACATTCTGAGGCAGAAAGATCACTTGAGCTGGGAGTTTGAGACCAGAATGGGCAGACTTTGCCTCTTAGAAATAAATAAAAATTAAACAAATAAATAAAAAATTTTAAAAAATAGGAGAAGATACCTATCACATATTGTTAGGTGAAAGAAAGTTGTAGACAACATAGAATGAATAATCCATCTTTTTTAAGAAAAGAAAAGGATACTTGTGTACATGCATAGCTGTGTCTATATGACTGCACAAAGAAGAGTGTAGACAACAACACAAAAGTGTTAAAGGTGGTTATCTCCAGGCCGGGTGCAGTGGCTCATGCCTATAATGCCAGCACTTTGGGAGGCCGAGGTGAGAGGATTGCCTGAGCCCACAGGTTCGAGACCAGCCTGGGCGACTTGGCAAGACCTCGTCTCTACAATAAATCAAGGAAAAAAAATTAGCTGGGCATGGTGACACATGCCTATAGTTCCAGCTACTTGGAAGGTAGAGGCGGAAGGATCACTCGAGCCCAGCAGGTCGAGGCTGCAGTGGCCATGAGTATGCCACTGCACTTCAACCTGGGCAACAGAATGAGATTCTGACTCAAAAAAAAAAAAGTGATTATCTCTGGAAGCAGAAATTCTGCCATATTCTGTATATGTTACTTTGGAGGGAAAAATATTTTAGACACTCACTTCCCCATAGTTGATCCCAGGCAATATGAGAGATCTGGGTGGGTGACCGGCAAGGTGTGTCCCTGGGTTACCGAGGTGGTGAAATTGGGGTTGGGAAATGGAGAACTTACCCCGCCAGTGAGAAACTCCCATCCAGTGAACTGGAGGGTGTTCTTTTCAGCCATGGTCAACTGAGGGATTATGATGAAGCTGAGGTTCATGATGAAGGAGAAAATGTTGAACTTCAAAAGCCACCTGAGAAAGTTGAAATAGGAGAGGACGCTGGTTCCGAACTTGCCTCCGATGATCTTGAGTGTCTTCTGCCACAGGCTGATGGAATTGAGGAGTTCCGACAGGCTGTTATTGGATCTCTGGTAAGCCTGGAGTGAGGATGCAAGGTGGGCGGCTGGACAGTCACTCAGCAAATACCCACTGAGCAGGTACCACAAGAGCAAAAATGGGCACCATTTCTGGAACATTATTATGTACCAGGCATGGTGCTAAGCATGTTTCCAAATACTATCTCATTTAATCCTCATGATCTCCCTCTAAGGTGGTACTATTATAACCTTCCCAGGTTTGCTGTTGAAGAGGGTGCCACTCCCAATGGCCAAGTTGGCCAATGAACGCAACAACCTCTTAGACCTGCCCCAAGCCCACCTCGTTTCCCCATACCTAACCTAACCCAGGTTGAAATTGTCCTGCATTTTGGTTCCTCTTTCCCTTGGGTCCCCTTTATCCTCACTCTCCTCCCTCCCTGTTTTCATGCTCTTGCTGTGCCCATTTCACTGACTGCAGTAAAGGCTGACTTACCCGTGAAATTGAGTTCAGACACTGAGCACAGCAGTTGAACTCAAAGATACCGTGGGACTGTTTACTTTTTTCTTTGTCAACTATTTTCCTGTGGGAACAGCAGGACAAAATGAGAGATACCAATGCTGTGATTCATTCACTCAAAAAATAGCCACTTGCAACAGCATGGATGGAACTGGAGAACATCATCCTAAGTGAACTAACACAGGAACAAATAAACCAAACATTGTGTGTTTTCACTTACAAGTAGGAGCTAAACTAAGAATTTGCAAAGGCATAGAGAATGGTATAATGGACACTGGAGACTTAGAAGTGGGAGGGGGAAGGGGTGAAGGGACTAAAATCACCTATCAGGAAAAATGTGCACAGGTGGAGATGGTGGGAACACTTAAAGCCCTGACTTCTTTGCCACTATACAATATAACCATGTAATGAAAGACTATTTGTATCCCCCTAAAGTTATAGAAATAAAGAGAGGGCAAAAAAAAGTTACTAAACACCTATGATGTGCCAGGTACAGTCTTAGGTGATAAGTGAGGTATTTCCCTAGCTCGTGGAGCAGACATCCCAGTTGGAAGAGAAAGACAATAAACAATAAATATAATAATAAAATGGGTAAACTATGTATTATATTCAGGAGGTGATGATTTGTATTATTAGAAAGAAAAATTAAAAAACAGAGTGGGAAATAATGGGGTGGGGCCAGTATGACAATCTGGGATAGTGTAATCTCTGAGTATCACTCCATTTGAAGAAGAAGAGGGGTTAGTCTTATGGGTAAGGGAATGTCAATGCATGGGGAACAGACTACTCAAAGTCCCAAGGAAAAAAGCACAGCAAGGAAGCCAGGGTGGCTGGAATGGACCGATCAAAGGTAAGGGAGGAAAAGATGGATGGTGACATGGCTGTGGGGTTGTCCCTGTAAGTCAATGGTTCTCAACTTGGGGCAATTTTGCCCCCCCAAAAGATTAATTCGTAATGTCTGGAGACATTTTTGGTTGTCAAACTGAGAGAAAGGTACTACTGGCATGTACTTGGCAGATGCCAGGAATGCAGGTAAACACACTACAATGAAAAGGACAATCCCCACAACTGCCCTAAGGTTGTACTGAGTTGAGAAATCCTACTATAAGGCCTTGAGGGCCCTTATTTCGTGACAGAGGAAGCCACACAGAGTTTGACACTGAAAAGTGTTTTGAGAAGACACAGTCACAGTGGGCCCCCTTGCCCTTCCATGAACTCACCACACCTGCTTTGTTCTGGTCCCTTCCTGGTTTCCACTGGTCCTCCTCACATGCCCGCCCCCACATCACTGTCTTTTCAAGGCTCAACTCAAATGCCCCCCACCGTTTTACCCCAGCAGACTGGGGCAGACCAGACCGTTCTGAACCTCCCACTGCAATCTCCTTCTACTTTGATTTGGCCTGACTCTATTTCTGTATTTTATCTTATTTCATTTCATTTCATTTTGAGTTGGGGTCTCACTCTGTCACCCAGGATGGCTAACTGCAGCCTTGACCTCCTGGGTTCAGGCAATCCTTTCACCTCAGCCTCCAGAGTAGCCAGGACAATGGGCTTACGCCACCACACCTGACTAATTTTTTTTTTTTTTTTGTAGAGAAAAGGTCTCGCTGTGCTGCCCAGGCTGGTCTCAAACTCCTGGGCTCTAGCAGTCTCCTGCCTCGGCCTCCCAAAGTGCTGGAATTATATGCATGAGCTACTGCATCCAGCCCTTTTTGTCGTTTATGTTACTTGCTGACAAATCTATTTCCCTAGCCAGGCTTTGAAACTCATCTTTGAAATCTCAGATAAACTGAATGTTTGAATTATTTATTAACAATTGTTGTTGCAGCCAGGCTCAGTGGCTCAGCCTGTAATCCCGCGCCTTGGGAGGCTGAGATGAATGGATTGCCTGAGCCCGCGGGTTCAAGACCCACTTGGGCAACTTGGCGAGACCTCATCTCTACAATAAATCAAAAAATCAGTCAGGCATGGTAGCGCACGCCTATAGTTCCGGCTACTCGGAAGGCTGAGGCGGAAGGATCGCCGGAGCCCAGCAGGTCGAGGCTGCGGTGGCCGGGAGCGGCCACTGCACTCCAGTCTGGGCGACAGGGTGAGACGCCAACTCAAAAAAAAAAACCAATTGTTGTTGCACCTACTATACCAGTTTCTGCCAACTATCAAAACTTGCAAAATGAGCAATCATTAATATAAAGTCTGAAGGCTAAAATAGCCCCCATCCTTGGTTCTGAATTCCTTAGGAACTTAGAAAGCTCCTAACGTCTAAGGTCTTCTTCTTTTTTTTGTAAGAAAATTTTTTTATTTTAGAGTTGAGACTTACAGTAAATTTGCAAAGACAGCACAGGGAGGTCGCATATACTACTTGTCAGCTTCCCGTTAGAATCTTACATTTCTGTGGTAGGTTTGTCAAAAGTAAGAAACCAGCGACAGTATATTACCATGACCTAAACTTCAGATGATTCAGATTATGCTAGTTTCCTCACTCATGTCCATTTTCTGTTCCAGAATTCCATTCAGAATACCACATTGCACTGATGTGTCATGTCTCTTTAAAATCCTGTTTTTGATGACCTGGATCGTCAAGGAGCACTGATCAGGTATTTTTTATTTTTTATTTTTTATTTTTTTATTTTTATTTATTTATTTTTTTGAGTTGGAGTCTCACTCTGTCGCCCAGACTGGAGTGCAGTGGCCGCTCCCGGCCACCGCAGCCTCGACCTGTTGGGCTCCGGCGATCCTTCCGCCTCAGCCTTCCAAGTAGCCAGAACTACAGGCGTGCGCTAC